>WBMW01004876.1:340122-462003 GCA_013396635.1 Penelope pileata | reverse complement strand
ACCAGGACCCCCAGGTCCCTCTCTGTAGAGCTCCTCTCCAGCAGGTCATCCTCCAGCCTGTACTGGTGCATGCGGTTATTCCTCCCCAGGTGCAAGACTCTACACTTGCTTTTGTTGAACCTCATCAGGTTCCTCTCTGCCCATCTCTCCAGCCTGTCCAGGTCTTGCTGAATGGCAGCACAGCCTTCTGGCGTGTCAGCCACTCCCCCCAGCTTCGTGTCATTACATTACATATTACAAACACCACGTTTCAGCTTTTGCCCCCAGCAAAACTGACACTCTCCATGCATTTCCCTGTACATCAATCATTATGTTTTCTGCTTCAGTCTCCTCGTTCCCACAAATGTTTCTCCACCAGACCTTCTCTTTCCTCATGTCAATATCATGACTTCTGTATATATTCACCTCCACTACAGACTCCACAGCAATCAAACAATTTACCACCTATGTCAGCACACTGGGCAGTCCCTTCCTAGCTATTCTTCCCTTTCCAGTGCAAATGTCAGGCTCTTCTTCCAGTGGGGAAGTGGTCACTATTGAAAATTTTCCCTTTTGCTTTATGTAAAGTATACAATTAACAATGCGTTTTTCTCTGCAACAGGTTGGGTCTTGGATTAGTTTCACAGTAATGACACAGACACTGCCAGGTAGGTATGAAACAGAACAAAGATAGCTTCAAAATTATTATTTGCAGATGTGAATTCTCTGAATCTACAATGTGCCCCAAATTTACAGCATATGAAATATTGCCATCAAATCTCCCCCGTGACATGACTGTACAAACCTTCAAAGTGCTACCCTCAGAAAGCTGTGGGGAGCATGAACACTACTGAAACATCCCCAGTCAGCTTCTTTTGATCAAAACCTGCTCTCTGCTTTTTACAAAGCACAGTTAAAATTCTATCAGTTTTTGCAGTGAAAAAATTTGAAATTTAATAAAAAATTGTATTTTTCATTTACAGCCAAACATTTTTGATATAGGGAACTTTCTTTTCACTGTAAACCTGGATTGATGCTTCTAATGGGGACAGGAAAACAGACATGCTTAGTAGTTCCAATGCGTAAAGACACACACAGGTTTCTAATAACACTTCCCCACTTACTTACATCAGGCAACCAGCTCATAACAGCAACCTGATTAGCAATGTTTGCAAATCTTGCTCAGTATTTTCCTGCATCCTTAGAGACCTAAATACCCATATAAATATGGTCCCTGAGACTGAGATCTCCAGAACATTCACTTTTTAATTATCTCTCCTTCCAAAATAGAAACCAATAAAAGCTATTCGCAAAAAGTAGCCTCACTTGGCTTACAAATAAAAGAGGAAGGAATTTCAGAAGTGGAATAAATTGTATCCTGACAAAATAAAAATAAAACTAAGTTTTGTTTGAAAAGATAAAACATTTGTGCTGTGGATCCAGGTATGGAAATAACCTGAAAATTTGGGGATGTTGTAAGGCTGCATTCCCAGGGGCAGAAAATAGTCAAGTGCAGTCATGGAAAATTCTGTATTGTGACTGTACAATGCCCAAGAAGGCCTTGATCTATGGTAAGGCCAGAGGTGATTCAGGGTGTCTCTAGAAGATGTGAACATCTTCTGCATGAATTCTGACATGGCAGCTGTGAGCCTCAGGACATGCTATCACAGCCACTGCAAGGCTGACAGCCAGTGCAGAGTTAACTTGTTTCTGGCCGCAGAAGGGACTGCAGAGGTTTTTGTAAATCTTCTTCTATTCACAGAAAAAAAGACTGGGGGAAAAAAAAATGCAAATGCATGATCCTTTTTTTTTTTTAAATTATTTTTTTTTTCTTTCTTGTTAGTCGGCATTTTTGCTTTCCTGATGGTCATCCAGATGTCTCTCTGGGCCCAAAAGAAACACAAGCTGTACCTGAAGAAATTTTATCCAGAGGTGCGGAGAAAAGCAGCTATGATTCCTATCATCTTCTGAGCTCTTTGCAAGAACTGAAGCCTGAGTGTACAGTTCAAGAGTTAACTCAGAGTAAATAAGGCATTCGATTCATTAACCAAAGCAGGTCCGAGGAGGAACTACTGGACAGCTTTTTCAGAAAATTAACAGATCAAAAAGAAGAGGTTTTAATTAAGTGGGAAAAAAATAGCTCTTGTATTCTTGATTCCTGCTAAAAGTTATATAATTAGATTTTCTGCAATTGAGCTAATTGGGAAAGGATGAGAAAATTGTTTATATTGAATGTTAGGCTAGTTATTTAGCTGGTGTAAATGGACACAGATGCTGTTAAAATCAATGGAATACATACACTTCATCAGCGTGCCTTCAGGTCTGGTGATTTGAAGGTTCAGTGTTAGATGTTGACCAGATTCTTGGATTTTTGCATCAGAAGTTGTTTCCCAGCCTTATTTCTATTCAAGTACAAAGAAGCAGCCTGTTCTGCCCTAACTCCTCTAAAGCATCGCATCAAAGAATTACTGTTATGCTGTTAAAACAGTTTAGTCTAGTTTTACAAGGCTTTTTCTTCTATCTTTTTTTAATTGAGTCTGATAGCAAATTGTTCCATGCAAAATGGCTTCAAATGATCACTGCAGAGAGGTCTGATTCTCTTTTATTCTCAGGTAGGCAAATGAGCCCCACAGCCCCAGGAAGAGACTGTGCGGTGTTTCCCAACTTGCTACTAATTTTCTGCATGAGATTGGATACATCACTTAAGTCCATCCCTGTTCCTCACATTAGGCAGTTCTGGAAATAGCAGAAGACTTTCTGGACTAACAAGCACGTTAAGGTCCTTTTGTTCAGTGCATGACTACATCTAGATACCATTCACCTTAACTTGTGTCGAGCACTGTGAAATTCCTGGGCACAAGGTAAACCAGAGTACAGGTTGCTGAAAAGGAAAGGGCTTCTGACAAAATACATTTCAGCCCCTACCTGAACTGCCTCACGTGGATACTGCTGAAGGGCTTCTGCACCCCTTCAGTTTCGTCAGTCAGTTCTCTTTGCTACTTTGCTTTCCAGGACATCATTTTCTAGGGGAATCCCTAGGCTTGTTTTTCAAGTCCTGAAAACTCTGTTTAGTTCCATTTGCAAATCAATGGATCCTTACCATGCAGAAGTACACTTGCAGTTACAGACAGCAAGAGGACCAGAACTGTTTCAGTATGTATAAATGCCCTAAGTCTCCATATCTTAAGTCTACTCTTCATCCTACTTCCATTGTATGCTTGTCAAGGTCCTCTGGCTCCCTTAGGCTGGTAAAAAAGCTTGCCTGAAGAACTTTGATTGCTAGAGAAACAGAGAAGTACAAAAGTAAAGCAGGCAGTTTGTATCCTAGAGGCACTGTTATCTTAGCACCAGCTCAAGTGTTCCAACAAAGTTAATTTTCCCAAAAAACTATGTTCTGATGTCTAATCTAGAATCTCACAACTTACCTGTTGGCCACTACAACTCAGTTTCTTATTGGAAATGCAGTAGTAAATAAATCACTTTCCATATTTTTTTGTTATCTTTTAACATGAAAATCTAAAATTTTTTTTCATTCCTCTCAATGGAAAACCTGAGTTACAGTGAACACAGTTCTCTAACCCAGAGTGCTAATAAAGATCTGTTCCAGAAAAAGTGTTTTCTGTACTCCTTAGTTACTGATACCTAACATCAATATTTTGAAACTTTTTTTCCAGCCAGTGTTAGACATGTGAGCCTATAAGAATTTTGTCTATTTTTTTTACTCCAATTACTGGGATGGTTTTAATTTCAAGTTTATCAAATGTCTCATTTTAGCAATTTTAAAGATTTGATACCTCATGAGGAAGGTTAACTTGACAAAATGCTTACTTAACTAATAGTCTCTTGATTGCAAATGTTGCAGCTTTAAGTCTCTTCAAGGCACACTACCAGAGTGACTCCAATTACGAGGCGCACAGCTCCTATTTAACAACTAGCTTAGGCCAACTAAGTGCCTTCGGGAGCTGTTTACCTCCCTGTGTTATTAGGAGGTTGTTCAGTATGTGAGGATGAGGGGAGACGGGTGTTAACTCCTGTAGTGGATGACTGAAATTTAAAAATCGAGCAAATGCTAGGTAAGAACAAATGATGATACACTACAGCAGGCTGCTCGAGAAAAATAATGTGGCAGATATTTTGGGATTTGCCGATGTGGTCCTGACTAGCTAAAATTGCTGTAAATTGTGTTAAGTGACTTCACAAATAGCAATAAATCCAACTTCCTGCACATTCATGAACTTTTCTGTGTTACTGTGCCTTCTGTGATTTTCAGGGCAAGTTCTGAAAACAGATAACTTATCTTCCTGCATTTACCAGTAACCTTAGCCACAAGCATTATTCACCTTCTGAACCAAAACAATTGTCTCCACACAAACATTTTCTTGGGAAAGATTGTCTTGACTGCTAATTACCTGGGAAAAAAAAGATTCCTTCTTGAGTTCTAAGTATGCTGCCATTTCTTGTATTAAAGGAGGAAATAAACAGTTAACTGCAAATACTTTTGGCAATATTTTCTATTAAGCACGGACCTAACTGTTTCCGAGACATCAGTAGAAGGAAGGCACAGGCAAGGTCACACACTACCAGAACACCATCATGTTTCAAGGTCAAAGGGAAGGAGCTAACATCCAACACGACCCATCATGTGCAGCTCAGTTAGTTGCCCTTCACTTGGGCCACTTAATACGAAGTTACTTCACAGGCATTGCTTAGGATGCCACCATCACAGCACACTGCATGCACTGGTGTATATGAGAAAATAATAATTTTGCAATCTTGCTTCTCCACAGGGGCCATGAAATCTGCTTGTGACAGAAATCCAGTTCTTTCCCTTAGAGATAACTGCCTTTCAGATTCCGTTATCCTCAATTTTTGCACCTGGAAACGTGACAGACTGTGGGACAGTGAGTCCACTGCTCCATGGTGCTCAGCACGTACCTTGCCCTTGCCTTGTCTCCAGTGGCCAGCCTGAGCTTCTCTGGTTAGATACAGGGAGACAGCACAACCACGGGCACAAGCAGGGCCTCCATGCACTGGGGCAATTTCTGCTCAGAAGCTAAGCCATCCAAGCCAAGAGACCACAAACACTACAAGAGACAGAGACAGTGTGCCTATTAGACACCAGTTCTGGTGAGGACAGTATAGAACAATCAGCTGAAGTCCCACCAGGTCCCTCCTGGCCTGCTCAACAGGGATGGTGTGAACACTACTGCTCAAAGGACTGCTTCCTGGCCTGTTGGCAGAGACTACTCCCATCCAGGTCCCTCTGTGCTCACACTGCAGCTTGCTACTCATTTTCTGCTGTGATCCTCTGAATGGGGAAATCTCATCTTTCCCAAAGCCTGATTTCAAGACTTTCAAATGAGATAGCGTAAAGCCAGGCCTTCAGTTTCACAGATCCATGTTTTTGTGGCCTGCTCTTGCCATGAAAAGCCAGCCTGAAAAAGATCAGGCACCAGCTCGAGGCTCTGTGGTGGTGCAGAGAGACCCTGTGATGGGGAAACCGATGTGGCAGATGCTTCTGTACACAACCTGGCAGCCTGCATGTGGATGCCCTGTTTGAAAAAGCCCTTAAGACCCAGCCATATGCTTGTCTTATAAGAAAGTTACCACGTCTTCTCACTTGACAGGACTGTAAATTATCTCAGTGATTTCATCTTTCCATAGGACACTGAAAGCAAGAGAAGTGAATAGGCAGATGGTCATCCTTTTGTAAAGATGCTATTATCATCAAAATATCTTGTGCTTTCCATTGTTTTGTATAATGTGACTCTAAATTGGCTTTTATCACTCTAGGAGCTGAGATAAAGCAGTCTGATAGCAAACTAGTTCTCTGAAAGAGAGCCTGCAGTGATAGCTAAGTATAATAAAATAAAAATCACTGAACGTGAAGACTTCTAAAGCACACTATAAGAGGGAAATGCTATAGGAAAGCAAGAGACTATTTATCTATTTATAGTTTTAACAAGTGCTGCTGAACTAAAAATTAACTCGAACCATAAAGAGTTTTTCAGCAAGCTAATGTTTTCCACATGATGCTTTATTGACTTCACTTTTCCCTATTTTCCTAGGCACAAGTTTTGTCTCCAAGCTATATCCCCTGTCATTAACATTCATGAAAGCTGTTAGAGAAATGTACTGTACACTAGGTTTCAGCATTCCACAGATAAATGTAAATGAAGTGTTGTGTTGTCATCACACAGAGATGAGTATCTACATGAATTTTACTATGAGAAGCCTGGTTTATCATAGGTGAGTGTGTAAAGGCTGCTGTATAGCTACAGTTAAAGCCAATTTTCACATCACACAAGCATCGTGGAAGATTTATTGAAATGGTCTCTGCACACATAACGTTCAGTCATATGTGACTCAAACATGCAATTGTTTCTGCTCGTATCAGATCCAAGAGCAGAACTGCCCTGGACCTTGACAAAGGTGCTGGAGGTTGGTCATTTATCTGCCTAGCACACCAAAGACAGGCTCTCACATCTGGACAAGAAGTTGCTCAGGTGAGGAGCATCAGTCACTGTGCGACTGAAATAATCTGCACTGAATTTCCTTGCAACGTAATGGTAAAACTAAACCATCTTTTGTCAAGCGAAAAGACAAGTTAATGGTTTCTCAAGTATATGCGTTTGGATTTTAAAAATCAACCACATATTAACACCTCCACAATACGTAGGCTTCTAACATATATCTCCTTTTATCTAACTTCTGAAGCCTTTTGAAGGCTGAGGAACCAGGTAACAGGAAATCATTTATAGTTAAAAGAAACATGATAAGAGTATTCAGGATTAAAAATGAATTCCTTATTTAAAAAAGCAAACTTCACATCTTTTGTCAAAGAATTCAAATTGTTAGCCAGCTTTCTCCTAACTGTGAAAAAGTAATATAGCGCTGCCAGTGATCTCTTCTGTTCAAGCTACTGTTTTGAATACTCTGCCATACTCAGTAAGGAAGGCTTCTGTTTTAAAATCACAGCTCTTACCATATGGGGACTCTTAAAACACTACAGGGCAGGCTCCAAAGAAAACAGACCACATCAAGCCTTCTTTTGCTCTTAAACTGAAAAAGTTGATGAGTTTTCAGTTGACTGGTGAAACACCATGTAACTGAGTTACAAAACAAACAAACATTTTAAAAAGTGTCCTTCTCCTCAAGAGGAAAATAGAAAGAAATGGTGTGTTTTTTTTTGTCTAGGACATAATATGAAGCCATTTCCCCAGGTTCAAGGGCATCCTTGCAGAAGGAAACATTGATTAGAGAGCTAGAAGGACCAGAATGTGGCTGCAGTGTGCTTTTTGGGATTAGCAGATATGTCTTTTTGGAAAGAAATTTCACTCTTTCTGACAACAGAGCTTGACAGAAATGGATTAAAGATGACACATCTCCAATATTGCATCTAATGAAAAACAAAGTACCTATTCTTAAATCAACAGGGTATATTTGTCACATAGGAACACTGTGTTCTTCCAACCTCTGCTTTACATCATCTCTTTGCAGAATGTGCTCTGCATTTGGACTTGTACAGCTTTCATTCTCATTCTCACTATTTATTTATTAGAGCTTTATACAAACAGTAATGTCACAGGAAAACCAACTCGATTTCAAAACACTAAGAACAAAAAATCTATTCATTACCTATTTCAGCCCCACACATATGTGATTATTTTGCTGCCATATTTGATATCCTCCCTGTAGCCACGTGAAGTTGTGTTTAGAGAGGCTTGCCAAACCTTAATTCAGTTGCACAGCACAGATCTTGATGCAGTGAATTGCAATCCTCGGCACTACCTGAGCCCTGACTTCAAAATGACACTCCGACACCTTCCCTTTTCTCTCAACCTCTGCTGCTGCTCATAGACTTCTCTCTGCAAAACACAAGAGTAATTCTTCCAGGTCTAACTAAGCAGGTTTGCAACAGCATCTTACTGTTAAACCATAAACCAGTGACCATAGAAGCTGCAACATATTCTCACATGCATGCTTGATACGTTTTCTTATATAGAGAGCTCCAGAAAGTAGAAGGAAGACACATTGCAATAATATGGATACAAGGACAAAGCAAATGGAGCTGTAGTAATACGAGAGCTGTGGTCTCACCAGGGGCTCAGTGCCTTGGTCATCCGTCCCAGCAGAGGGTACAGCAGGTACAGAAAAGATTTACTGCAATTTAATAAAGGCAATGCTGATCCTGTTTACATATCTGAAATTAACTTTAGAAGACATAGTACCTTGAGAACAGTTAAAGAAGCAGGTAATCTATTTTGATCACATGCAAACATTTGCTGGAAACTGTATCTAAAACATTCTTACACTTCATTTGGAAAATACCAATTTTTTCAATAATTCTCACACACCGTGAACACACCATGGTCTTGTACAGAGCACTGCAAGTTACACAGGGAATTACTGATGGCAACTAAACAAAAGCATGCTGCATTATTATGTGCAGTTATTTATCTTCATTTTTCTCAGGGAAATTAAGTGGTCTTTCTACCAGAGAAGGTAACCAAATTTCTTGCCCTTATGAACTGCAACACCAAATCCGAAGGGCAGCCACACAACTCTGTGTGAGTTTGAAAAAGGGAGTGAGCTTGAAAGAGGAAGTTCAAGAGTCATCCGTAGGTAGGAGATAACAATTCTCCACTGCTCCCATGCTGATGGGTCTGAGCCCACCATGGAGCAAAGCTCATCTCAGGCACAGCCGTTGCTTCTCAGAGCTGCTCTATCCACGGGCTGTGGCCCCAGTCAGTTGTCCCAGCGTGCCAGCCCCATCTGAGCTGCTCAGGAGCTGGGGTGCCACAAGCTGGCATGTTGGCCAAGATGCTGAAGCCAGAGGCAAGATGGGTTTATCCCTCTCAATAAGCAGCCTCCTAAACAGCTAGTTTAGTTCTTTATTCTTGAGGAAGTCACTAATGTTAGCTTCTCGTCCCTTACGCAAATCTTTTGGTCCAGGTCAGGTTGTGGTTCGCTAAGGCGTGTCTGACTGGATCTCAGTGGCAGAGGACTGTCCAGATCAACAAAAGTGATCACTGCTGGCAAATGCTTTCAGAAATGACTTGTCTTTACTGACAAACAATTTTTATAAGAGCACTAAATGTGGGTTCCTGCTGCAGTTCTGTAGCCTTGGGACTGCAGATGCATATATCATCCAAAGGGTATATTTAAACAAGCAAAAGGAAATTCTTTGTGCAATCACGATGTTGTGTTGCAATTATATGCGAATACAGAATTATAAAACTTGTTGACAAGATCCCCACTTCTCAGCAGCCCTTTTTCAGTCATTTTTCAGATAATCATTGAGCAAATAGAAATAAAATGAAATCCTTCAGCACCCACGAATGTATGGTGAACATACACAATCAATAGGCAGTTACAAAGAGAGAAAAAACTGCAGGAGTTTTCTTATTGGAGATAAGGAGAGGGGAGAAACTCCCACCTTCCCTTTCAGCAGAGAAAATAAAATTGATTCATTGGTTACAATGCAAGGAGATTAGCATCTCCAGCAGGAATTAAGGACACAAACAAGGTCACGACTCAAAAATTTCAAGCAGCGGCAGACAGGACTGACTAAACTGACTTCGATTTTAACTGCAATTGTTGATAAAATGGTGACATTAAAGGCAGGCTGAAGGATGGTCAAAAGGTTAATCCAGGCAAGCTGGTGGAGGGAACAGACTAAAACACCTTCTGCCACAATAAATTTCTGCAGACAGGGCTGCTACTGGTGCTGTCCTGCTGGGGAGAACAGGAAACTAAGGGCAAGCAGGTGTCCTAGTGTCTTGATCTCAGGCAGTGATTTGCAGCATCCCAATAACAGGCAGTGTGCATGTCTGGGCTGCTCTTCTGGCACTTTTGGGCAGGCTGAGCCCACTGTTGTCTTCGCTGGGGAAAACACTGGTTGCCCTGGGGAAGGCAAATGAACCTCCAAGCTGAAGGAGCAGCCCTGGTCTGCTGCAGCACTGGGTTCAGACCCTTACCCCGCTTCTAAGCAGAGTGCCTCAGGCCCTGTGAGCCTGCAACAGGCAACAAAGCCAATAAAGGTTAGTGGCACCAAAGATCATGACTGCTATTTCTATTGCTTACTCAGAGCTGCTAATGAATTTCCCTGCAATATTTGCTCTCCATTTCAATTTCCTTTCTTCCCAGAGGAGATGTTGTATGCCTTTATGTTACAGCAAAACATTCCACAGCCACGAGAAGTGAAGGCCATCTGTTCTTTGAAAGTAAAGTGTTTCAGTGAGGTTTTTTTTCCTTGTTTTAGAATTTTTCTAATTAATATAACCAATCTATCACCTTGCTTGCATTTCACACACAAGCTGCAAGAGAGATAGTTCAATCAATCCAAAATGACTGCTTTTTTCCTTTCAATTTTTGATTTAGGGAAAGTATTGAATATTTATGTTTTCATCAGGAACCACAAATTCCTGCTTCCCACTAGGGACTCCCCTTTCCAAATCTCTCTTTTAAGAACTAGTTGCTCACAGTGACCCTTCCCTGGGATCTCTGCAAGCCTTACCGCCCTGGGTGAGTTGATATCCTTGAAACTCTGCCCTGTCCCTCACATCCCCTGCCTCGATGGTGCTGCCGTGCGTTCCTCCAAAACAAAAGCTGTCCGCAGTCGCAGATGGCCGTGGAAACCTACCTCCCTGACTGACATAAACAAAATAGATGGATGCAAGCAGACTAATGATCTGCTCTAGGATGCTTGGTTATGATGCACTGAAAAGAACAGCTGGTTGTCAGCAACATATTTACCAGGAATTTAAAAGACAGCAACAGCCATATAATCCAGAGGATTTAATGACAGAGTGGAATGAATGCTGAATAAATGCTCCTTTTGATAAACTCACAAACATTTGGGGGATGCAACAGTGATTTATATTCTTCTGGGAGAAATAAACAAATTAAGGATTTCATGGCCTTGTGGAGATTGGATTTTGTAAATGTGAATTTCAGTGCACTTTCAGATTAACCTTTTCTCTCTTGGTATTGGAAGGAAAAAAAACATAGAGTTTTCAACTTGAAAGAAGCTCCAGAGTTTTGATATACAGCTTCCTTGTTATTCTGCTTTCCATAAATCACATTAGAAAAAAATATTTCACATTCAAAAAGCTGTGAAAGAGAGTTTTAAGCCTAGTCTATACTGAAACCATCAAATGGCCATAGAAAAGTTTTTAATTCTGGATAACAAAACGTTTGAGTAATAATTCTGATTTCATAGTGCTATGATGTTTCCCTACAACTTGGTAGAAATCATCGCAATTCACAGCAAAGGGTACAGCAGTTGCATTTAAAAATGTCTGCTATCATCTGAACTAACACAAATAGTCAGTACTACTGAAGGGTGAAATGAAACTCTTCAAAACAAAGAGCCCTGTCTGGATTTAGCTTTTGGCTATCTTCCTACAGAACTTTCAGATGTCAACAAATGAGCAATTTCCAAGAAAAATAATTCCAGAAAGTGGTTCTGACCAGCTCCAAAGCATGTGCCAAATAACTGAAGGTACAAAGAACACGAGGCTTGGCCCTGGCTGCTCTGAAGCACTGGACCTCTTGCATCTTCCCAATCCTCTTATTTCTGTGCCCTCCAAACATGCAGTGACAGGCAGCGTGACACAGTTCATGTGCAGCCACCCAGATATGGCCGTAGCAGCAGGGAAAGCATAAAGCAGTTCTACTTCTCAACTGGGAGGACTCTCAGGCATGACCAACAGGCAGAGGATTGTGCTATTTACTGACAAAATCGTTTTCCTACTTCTTGGCCCAAGACAAGGGGTTGCAGCCTTTTCCTGAAGTCCTTCCTGAAGCGCAGCTCTGCTCGTGCTGCCTCACCGTGCGATGAGAGCCTTCTGCTGTAAGCATGCTGGCATTTTGACTGTACTGTTGTTCCTAGCGGTGTGCTGATGCTGGTCACTGTACCCTAGCAACTACCACCAGAGATGCCATTAATCTGCCTGACACAAGACCTCAGAGGTCGCTGGGCGCTACCCTGAGCCGAGATACAGGCACACTTATCAAGCTCTGTTCAAATCAATGGGCCAAGACTTCTGCAGCCCTCAGCACCTGACATCCAGCACTGAAAGAACAATTAAAACTGTTCCACCGCCATTGTATTCAGCTGTGTGAAGAGGCCATTCCTTTAGCACTGGCAAAAAGTTCATGAACTCAGCAGGGGAATATCGTTGCAGGTTCACTGGGGTGACTATTGCTCTTTCTGTCAGCTGCTGAAGGAAGCAGTGATCCACATTTCCAACCAGATATTTTCCCGAGCCAGTTCACAGCCTCCCCGTATTTCCCATACTGGGGCCTATTGCTCCTTGTTACTTGTTGCATTAGCTCCTAAGGCAAAGGGCAAGACGTCGTTGCGCTAGATGCTATATGCAAAAAAGAAAGGAAAACAATCCCTACTCCCATCTGAGCACAACGGAATGCAACAAATATCACAAGGTATGAGGGCGATAAGTATTGACTTATGGAGGATGATGTGGGAACAACAAAAAAAATCCTTCTAGATTTTCATTACCAAACTCATTTGAGATAAACTGGAGAAACAATAATTTCNAGTGGAACAAACTTCACACAGTTATGTGTGTGCTGCCAAAAGCAAAAGATAAGAATGACCTCTGCTTTTAATGTATTTGTCTTTCCATATACATTCACAAACAGTCAGCCCAGTCTATTAGCACCATTGGCCTAACACTAAAAGTCAAATTGATTTAACCATAGTTGCTGGCACTGCAAACTGCCTGACTATCACTCAGTAAGAAAAGAGACACGAGCTCAGGTGTTGCCTAGAATCTGGCCACTCTCTCACCTTTATAATGTACCTGGGATCCTGCTTTAATTCAATCCAGGGTTGTCAAAAGCACATAGGATCAAATAAAAATGCTAAATTTAAAATACAAATAACAACTGAAGGTTTATTTTAACTGCTAACACTATAATTAAGGCAAAGTTGATGCCATTTACTGTGACAGTGAAGCAAATGTTATTAAGAGAAAATGAGGCATTTGTCAATAAGCATTTTTAGTGTCATTGAAAGTCTCAGAATTAACACACAGTATTTTGACTAAAACAAGCTCATTCAAAGGCTCTTTCTAGCACATTAGCATCTTATTAAACTTTGAGGATGTTTCAGATCTTTCTTCTTTCACTAGTAAAGGGAAAAATCAAATTCCAAAAAGAATGATACAAAACTGTTGAAGTGTATGGATTTACTTCTGCATATATGCTTTGAAATAAAAATACTCAGAATAGAAAGATCAGCCTTTTTGCCAGAAAGTACAAAACTTAATTTCCATGGTCCCAGAAGGAAACATGAGCTAAATTCTGCCACTGAAAAATTTTTGATGGTATTAATTACCCTTTAGCTTTTATAGGACTATTTCTTCAGTGGGAATGCACCCACTGAAATTACAGAACTATCTCCAGCATCATAAGGTTAAAACAAGCTGCTGGTGAGTACCACAGACAGAGATACATTTAACGTGAGAGCATTTTTTGAATATTTGATTGCAGGATGAAACTTCTGAGAACTGATCTGAGATGTTTGCAGAGATGTTAAAAAAAAAATTATTCCTCCATCTATTGCCCTCCAAATACCTCTAGAGTATCTTGTACATACAGATGTCTCAGCAAATAAACATGTAGGGGAAACCTCATCAACTGCACACTATGCCAAGAACTACAGAGTCTAATTTGAATCATCACAAAAACTATTCAAATGGAAACATGCTGATGTCAGGGAAGGCTCATGAGCATGGCTGTGGGTAGCTTAGTCTGGAGCAAAGCGCAAGGCTATGGCCACACTACAGCACATCAAACACCCATCTATTCCAGACTGTCATCTTCAAAAGCATCCAGAAAGGAACACAGTGAAAAGGCTGAAATATGTGATTAAGAACTACATTTCTTCCTCAAATGCTTAGCACTCAGGCTAAGTTATATTTACAGGTCCTAAGCGGCTCATGTGAAGTACAGGGGATTGGCATCCTCATTTACCATGTGTAGTGAGATACACGTAGGCTGAGAGTGTCTTTCCAGCTAGCTTACATGCAGGGTGAGGGAATACGGACAACTGTTTTAAGTTATAAAAGATTCCGATGTAAGTTGTGCTGAAATGCATGTTGAGTGGGCTCCATCCTGTCGCTTCAAGAGCCACCCCTTCCAACTGAAGGTCTAGCTTTGATGAACATAATCAAAATGCTAATTGAGCTTGGTATGCTTGGTCTTTTGAGCCTTTTCTTATAGATTAGCTTTTCTTAGAGCTAACACAGAGGACATGAGGAAGGCTATTAAGGGCAGGGAGATGATAAGCCTAGTGTGTGAGAGGAATGATAGTTGTATGACGTTTGTGAAGACAAAACTAGGTTCAAGGAAGGAGTATGACAGAGCCATGTCGTTTTTAAAGCTCTGTAACCTGCGTGGCCTTAGAAATCTTTCTTATGTTGTTTTTCTTCCTCTATGGTTCATTTCTCTAACTGTACTTCTAGCTTTTCTAGCCTGTCTGTGACAAGAATGTGATCAGGAGGTGACGAGAACAGGGTCTACTTTTACCCCACAGGAATGAGATGTTATTGCGTCTGTAAACAAACTATAGGCTCTACACATCTTTCCTTAGAATGAAATGCTCCCAAGAAGAAAATGAATACCCATAGGATATTAAAAATGTGTGTCTGTAGTAGTATTTACATGAAGAAGACATAAAGGGTCCAGCAATAAGAAGGGCTGTGCAGAGAGCGGATGATTCATTAGTAATGTTTAAAGGGAGCTTATACTACTGGATGTGGGCTTTGAAATTATGCACATAACTAAATCATGTGAAAAAGCAAAAAGTTACAGTTCTGACATTTTCCTGCTATTTTGTACGTGTCCTATCATACTGAATAATGATAAACTAGCTAAGAAGAATTTCATGTTTTGTAAAATTTAAAGGTGTTTCTTCCCTTTCCAGTGATCACCCTATGGTACAATTGCCTTCATTTTGCCTAAATAACATTCCTTTGATGAAAAGTGCTTATGAGACAGAGGAAGATACTATTTCATTTAATGAACAATAGCCAGGATTCAAAGGGAAAATAAAGCAATTGAAGGTGCTCCCTGGATATACCATTTTTGCTCATCTCTAACGTAAGAGAAGAGATGCTGGCCTGGAAATACATGGCTTGTGTCAAACTCAGAGGCAGGTGTCTAGGTTATGCACATTCACATCCGAAGGCCGATGAAAGAAGGGTCGCTTCAGTGAGAGGAAAACATTAATTCCAATATAGGACAACCTGAGGAGACCTCAGCTGCAGTTCAAGGGACGCTTCTTGCCAGCTCTGTGCAAAAATATAAATCCAGCAGGGCATAGGTGCAGGATGATCAAAGGAACAAGAAGTTTGTGAACTAAGGGTTGGTGTTTGTCTTATTCAGCTCAGCAAAGCAGAAGCCAAGAGAGATTTGATCGGGCTCTATAAATACAGCAGGGCAAGCATCAGGGAGCCAGAAGAGCAATTTAAGCTAAAGAACAATGTTGGCACAAGAACAAATGAGCATTAATTGGCATGAATAAATTTTGGCTGGAAAGCTGAGGGTGATTTCTAGCTATTCGAGGAACGAGTTCCTGGAACAGCCTCCTAGCTGGGGGTAGAAAGAGCAAAAATAAACAAAAAAAGCAACAAAAAGCAAATACCAAGGAGATTTAAGATGCAGGCTGATACATGCCAGGCTGGGATGAGACTGCATGGCCATCTGTGATAGCAGCAGACAGAAACTAAGTGATCCTTTCCTGCCCTATTTTTCCAGGCTAGTTTCCTTGGTGGGATTACCGTTTACAGAAGTAACCCTGCTTTGTGGTCTGGGATCTTACTGGCAATTTCAGAGAAATGTAAACATGCCCTGGAAGTGCATATGCTTGCCTAGGAGATACAAATTCCTTGGATTCAGGATCAAATCACACGCTCCTGCACAGTGTGAGCATGCCTACTGCACTGGGAGTAACCTCCCGCAGCCCGTATTATTCACTCACAGCTAAATCTCTGCAGAGTACAAACCAGTGGTCATAGGATGCTAATGTCACGAACAAAAATATACAGCACGGGGGACAGCCCTTTATTGTTTAATTAACTCATACATTTCATCAGCCATATCATACATCAAGCCTGGCCATAAAAGTGGCAATTTTAATAGTGTGTAAAAAAGAATGAAATGATTCAGAGAGATTGAAGATCCATTTATAGCAAATGTATATGCCTTTCAGAGCACAGCAGATTCCAAACAGATACATTACTGTCACCCATAAAACAACTTTGATAACTTATTTACTGTAACTTTGGGTGACATTGTCACAGATTAATGGTTTCATAAAATCCATAGGTGCATCAGGTCATCACACTGCTCTTGAAGAGATTTCTTTGTCAGACGTGTGATGCTGGTATGCAGTGAATGGCCACTGCAATTGCTTGATGCCCGTTGTTCTGTCTACATGTGGTTAGGATATAAAATGAACAGATGAATCATCTGGGAAATTTAAGACAAACCTAAATAGAATATTTAATTTCTTGCTTAAACTTTTTACCCTAAAACCTTGAAAGATTTAAATGTAGTGTAAATACGACCACTTTTTTTTTTTTAAAAAAAAAAGATTAAAAAAAGATTAAATTTAAAGCGAAGATAGGAATAAGAACTTAAATGATGTAATGTCAAAAGAGAACCAGCGATCAAAGTCTAATATCCTTGTATTGTGCCAGATAATGAAACATTAAGCTGAAGATAATAAGATTTCTTTCCACTGGATAGTCTTCAGCATAGTTAAACCTACGAATGAACAGCTGAACTGTTTTATATAAGCAAAAGGTTAGATGTCAAGGATTCTGAGGGGGTGAAAAAAATCCCAGCCAATTTACTACAAGCTAAGTAGAACTCATTCGTCACTCATTTGCTTTTGAAATTGTGCCATAATTAATGCCTGTTAAGAGAGAGCTTCACCATTTTATGCACCGATGGGGATTGAGAGTGCAGTGAACATTTTCATTTAGCTTGCCTATGAAAACGAAGCCTAAATAGTTGCACTGTATGTATGTGTACATCTATATCTTTATCCTCCCCAGTAAAGATTTCCAAATTTCTATCAAATATGACAAAAAGGCAGGCATCTTAAGGTCAGTAGATTTCTAAAAACTTTCACAACACTGGGAAAATCGAGAGAGATGCATGCTAGCAGTCTTCCCCTGAAGAAGCAGACAGGAACGTCTCCCACATCATCCTCCAAGAAGCCAGCACTGGCACAAGAAGTCATAGGAAGCCAAGTGAAATTTCTCCCGCTGCCAATGGAGCTGCCGGCTCTTTAATGTGTTAGTGTGGTGCAATAACACTGGTAAAATAATTACTATCTTATCTTTGGTACTGAACTTCTGTGGTTGTTCACCCCAAGGAGGTTTTACCTTTGGAGACACAAGGAGGGGATGAGACCCCCATGCCTTCTATGGAGGAGGAAGTGGAACTGAGCTCCGTGCTCTGAATAGAAGTGTGGAAGAGGAATGAGTATTTCAGAGGGCATGTTACAAAACCCCATAGGGCCAAGACAAGCACATCTCAGCAACACACATTCCTGCCTCCTTGAACTTCACTTGCTAATTGAAGACTTAATCATCTCATTAAAATATATTGAAATGAAGCACAGGAATTACATACACGGCCCTTGTGGATCAATTCAAATGTCCACACAGTGTGTTTCTACTTCAGGGACTGGCAGGAGCAAGCCCCTGCAGAAGAACAAGGCAGAGGATGCAGGCAGAGCACCCCCATCTCCTAGTCACTAACGCTGTTTTACACCATGCCCTGTAAAACAGCAGCCTGCTGTACAGCAAATGAAAAGAGAATGATCTTCCATACCATTTTCACAAGGCACATTAAATTGCTAACACAATGAAATGAGCGGTGTTTTTTCAAGGAATAGTTTTGAATGGATGTTTTATGCTGTACTTCCTTAGCTATCACAAATATTCACAGCACATCTCTGCTTCATCCCGTGTTACAAAACCTCATCAGTATATTTCTTTCAACACGTTTTTTGCACGAGCCTTTTTGTAGGCAAGCTGTGGAGAAGCAGGGGCCTAGTTGTTTATCCAACTTCAAAGTCAGGGACAGTGGGAGCTAAGCTGATTTTTATTGTTTTCAAAGAAGTTGGATGAAGAGTGCGCAAGCTGGAGGGGGAGACATCACCCAAGTGTACTTTGGGAGCTGACCTTGGGATTGTCAACGTAAGTAACAACGTATCAGAGACAAATAATATGCTATTCATGTATTAGCACTAAACACATTTTTTTCTTCTCCAAAACTTTTGGTTAAGTAGAATCTCACAGAAGTCATATTCCATAACACATTTGCAAAATTGCAGTAGAAAATGTGCACCGAGAAAGTGAATTGACACTCATCAGTGAAATACCTTTCCAGCAAAGGCAAAGCCAGGTTCTCTTGGGAGTACTTTTGGTCTTTGCAAAACAGCGAATACGTTAGGGTTTTTCCTTCTGTTTCTAAAATAAAACACAGTAATGCACAAAGAACGTGGCAGATGGTTGCTTCCTAATCTGCACATGAAATATCTTTCAATTACAGAATTTGTTGCTTAATGTCTCAAAGTCCGTATTAATTATACACGCTAGCAGTGGGGCAGTACTGAAAACAACTGGATCGAGTTGCAAGGCGAAACAGTCTTCAGCATGGAGTTTAATTGTTGTTCCTCATAAAGCAGGTGAAAAGCTCAGACAAAGAAATTTTGCCAGATGGCAGCTGGTAACACAACATGTTGTGCTGCTTTTCTGCTGCAAACTGCCTGGGGAAAAGCAGCACAAAAATCCTCACACCCATGGGAGACTGAGATATTTATTTTTTTTAAGCATGGGACACAATTCACGCTTGCTTTTGAGGTGACAACATGGTCTAATAAGTACCTTATGAGACTTCCAGAAAAGCTGCAGGTGTTATTTGAATGCCACATAGGTCTTGTCCTGCTCTTCTGCCAGGGCTAAACACCCAATAATTTATTATCAATCACTGAACTGCAAGAAAATACATGCATATTTTTGATACACACATTAAGGAATCAGATTAATTATCCACCCACACCCTTATGAAACTGCAAGCCTGTAAGGGAGAAATCAACTGTTTTTTGATGCTAAAAGGAAGAAAAATACCATGGCAACTTTTCTCTGCTCTTTAATCACATTTACTGAAATTTTATTAGGTGCTTTTGAAGTAAAATGGCAGGAAATAATCTATAAAAATAATGCGCTTTTAAATACAAAGGCCTTGAGAATTTAAGTATAAAAAGGAAACCAAATCTCTAATTTAGTGGAACCAGTATGATTAAAAATAATTACATTTGCAAAGTGAACATTTGGAGAAAAAATGATTAATGTGCTTAGTAATAACATCCGTCTAATTTGTATAATGAGCATTTTCATTTAAAGCCATGTTTCCATTCAAAATATGAGAAGATTAAAAAGAAATAACTCAAAGTCTTTAGCATCATCTGCCCGTATTGACATCAGCATCCTGATTCTGAGCAACACATGGCTTAATGGCTCCGTTCACCATTCAGTCTTTACAAAAAGCCAAAAGTGACAAATTCTAATTAATTTTTTTAATTTATAAACTTGCAGACATGTCATGAAACATTAATTGTGGCAAATCAAAAGAAAAACTAGACATTCAAATACTGATTGCTCACCATGTCAGCAAAAGCACAGAAGTTAGTAATCTATCTGGATACAAATTAATATTCATTAGAACTCTATTAACTTTCCCTGATAACAACCTTGGAAAATACTATTTTGCCTTTCTGTGCGTGGTTATAACTTTAGATTGTGACTTTCTCTCCTTGCCAGACGGCTCCTTCTCTTTTTTTCTACAAAGGGCTCAGTCACTCTCCTCACTGTGAGCAGTGGATGATGCTGGATCATGAACCAAACGCTAGTTAGTAGTGATACTCTGATACTGAGTTAGACTCCTAACAGGTTTCAGAATTAACAGTCATTTGATCCAAAGAACTAGAGATGTTGCTTCTTAGAACATACCCTCTACCTCTCTGTCTCCAGGGCCCCATCCCTCAGGTTAAGGCCACCTCCACCTCATATGCCTGCACCCAAGTGCCATAATCTCAGAGCTCTGCAAGCATCTCACACCAAAGGCAATCCTGACTCTGCCTCAAAGGTAGATAATGAAACCTATTCCTGACGACTCTGCACTTCACTATCCTTGGCTCTCTTTCAGATTAGGGGGTTTCCACAAGCTTTGTGAGCAACCTGAAAACACCACAGTACCACCAAGACACCTGAACTGAAATAGCATTTGAAGGTCCACAGGGCCTAGGAAGTCCTCAGGGTTCCTCAGGTGGTTGGGAAGGAGGTCACCTGGCTCAGGCACCACAGGAGGACTCAAAGCCTCCTGGCTTTCCTGCTGAATCCTAGGGTGCACTGCAGGTGGCACACAAGCCTCAGAGATACAGCATTGAGCTTCACTGCAGGAAGTTCATTAGTGGGTGACATCCTCCCTTAACCCACAGCTCATCTCTGTCCCCTCTGAAAATAAGCAGATGAAGGAGTTTACTAGGAAAGAAGCCACTTAAATATACTGAAGTTTGCCCTCACGAATTATTAGTGCTTTACTAGTTCCTGTGAGCTGCCTGAGTGAGCAACTGACAACATCCACTACAAGCAAACTCCAGATTTACCCAAGTCTGGTGGGTAGGGAGGGCAGCTGATTCAGAGAACAGGCACAGGTCAGCTCTAGCTATAACTTCTGCATTCCTGCCTATTACCTATAACCTAATTATTCCTGTCAGCATGTGTCTACATGATCTAGTCCATTGAATTTCAGTTCAAATTCAAGAGAAGTTCCACAGGAAAAATGAACCTAAGTTATATTACTTCTCCAATGCAGCTGTTAGTTAGAACAACTCCATTCGCTATGCACTCCCTAAAGGTTTTTGAGCAAGCGAATTGAAAAAAAAACAACAGTTCACATTCAATCCAAATCACTATAAGGCACCAAAATGAGAAATGTTTTCCCAGTTCTCATTTTTCAAGGAGACATCAACAGGAATTGGGGAAAAAAAAAAAGTTACTCCTCACAAACTTCTAGATGTGCCACATTCTGTTTTCTGAATGTTTAATAACACTTTCAAACTTGCAGACTTATTAAACAAGACAAGGACATTTTAATTTCTCCTGTGTCTCTCGCCTTGTCTGTGCCAGAAAAGTTTAAGTGTTTTTTATGTTGGCTGACTGAGCTGGTTATAGCTGTCTGTGCTCCCGACACTGAAAGACTGAATGCATACAAGAGAGTTGCAAAAACATAATCTGATAGTTTATGTGTTAGATACCCAAGGTCAAGGGTGCAAATCCCTTAGTCTGAGTGGTGCATCAATTGAAAATTAATGGGGCTGTTAAATGTTAAGAGGAGCTTTAGTCACGTTATTGTGCTCAGTACCAGGGCACAGGGGTGAGATACTATGGAGGGCAAAGCAAATGATCTAATATGTCCTCCTGGCCTTAAAATTTATGAAAATGTATAAAGCCTGAACTTAAACTCTCATTTTGGTATAAAAGTGCCTTCTCCAGTTTGAATCAAGTTGTGTGGAAGCATTGCTAAACTTATAAGAAATAAGAAGCCCTAGTGCAATGATTTAACCACGCCTTACTAAGACAAAGTCAAGAAATTCCTCACGTAAGCAAATCAGCTAAATCTTTCTTTAAACAGTAGCTTTCCGTAGTTCAGGGTCTCTGCAGCAGAGAGCTACCTGGTTGTATGCTACCCAGTTTAACCAATTGAGTGCTGGGGTACCCCTCACTGCAGCCCTGCAAGCCATCACAGCCCGCTGTCCCCTCTGGGGATGTGCCACGGCCATCCTGATTCCCACAGGATGGGGACCAAGTGCTACAAGGACATAACCCTGGCAGAGGCAGGAGGAGTTGCATCTCCAGCCACTGTGTGCCTACAGGACCCTGCAGGGTAGGGAGAACAGATCCACAACTTATGATGGCATACCTGATGGGGACAAGTATGCTTGTCCCTGCCTGCCATGCCCTCCTCTACCGAGAAGGCTTTTAACTCAGCCCATTTCTGTGCAAGGCCATTTCTTTGCGCTATCCTTCTGCAAGGAGAGAGGGAAAACCCTCAGCCCACCAGATCACAGAATGGCTTGGGCTGGAAGGGACCTCAAAGATCATCTAGTTCCAACACATTAGTGTCTACAGCTCTTTTGCAGGTATTGTTTCCTTTGAGGTAAAAAGGTCAGCCAGGATAGAAGATGAACTGTCATTTCTAAGGCAAAGCAACGAAGAAACAGTCAGAACCATTATTCAGCTGATCAGGGACAATGCTGACGACCTCATTCTGTCAGAAAGTGTGCACAGTGGTGACCTCCTCCTTTATCAGGAACAACGGCATACGACAGCACAGCCACTGTTTCGGTGTGGTTCAGAAGACACCCTCTCCCCACTCCCCTCAACAGCAATGCACACCTGTATCTTTTTCCAGGGTCACCCATTTCACGCATCTGGTGTATTATGGTGCTGATATTAAGAATTTATATGAATATCCTCGTGATCACTTGCAGGTGTCCCTTCTTAATGAGAATTAATTGTTGATGGTGGGGCACGGTGCTAATTTGGGGTGTGCCAGTGTCCTTTTTTAGTAAGGAAAAGACCGGCAGCAAGTGTAGCCTTGCTGCCCCTTGCCATACAAGGGAATTGAAACACCCCATTGTGCAAACTCCTCCGTTAATTGGTAGTGGCTTAGAGCTTTATTACTCTAGTTCAGAGTCCCTGACCTGCATTTCCAAAGTGACTAATAGGTTCTCTAAGCCATTTTAATAAATTTGTGAGGCCTGTTCTAATTTTACAGACTTATGATCTGCATAATGCCAGGTTGAAGATCAATATCAAATAATCTCTGCATCGACCCTGTAATTCCTGAAGGAGCACAAGCAGTTGCTTTAGAGAGATGTCACAGGAAGAGATGGATCATTCACCCCAGCTAGAGGTTAGTTGTTCCTTCCCTGTTTAACATTTCCCCTTTATTGATAGACTCACTCTGTCCAACTCCATTTTCCAGCCAATTATTTTCATGATGCCTTTTTTTGTTGTTGAGATTTCTAGTATCAAAAACCCCAACTGCAGTCCCCCTAACACTGAAGGCTTTCTGTAGTTCCTATTGGTAAGAGGCTGAGTCACAAAGCTGTTGTAAGAAATAGTAGAGTGTTGTTTTTGCAGGACCCTCCCTCCTGTCTCCCGATTTCCCTAACCTTCCCCAATGACTCTAGAACATACCTGAAACCTCCTCAAACGTCTCCCACAGGACCTCAAAGTGCCCTTAGAGACCCCCCCTCCAAGCTAGAGAGAATAAGATTAGTTTTCACTTGTATCATCTTCTTTTCTGTGTCTGTATCCTTCGTTTGGATATGTGCTGTTCTGCTCTCTAAGACTGTAGGAGAAGGATTCCTTGCTGCGGAATNCTAATACTCTGCCTGAGCCTAAGTCATTGGCCATTGAGCGTTTCTCACACTGTCACGTGAAATGAGTGAAGCCTAGAATCTGGGAACAAGAACCCTCCCCACCACCAATTTTTTTATTATTATTATTTTTAAATCTTTAATGGACAGGAAAACAATTGGAAGGCAGATAAGCTGGAGGCATGAGCAAAGAATCTCTTTACAGTTTTCAAATTCCTTAATACCATTCTCATTAAAAAGTTTTTCCTGCTAAATGCTGTTTGCTTATGTCTTCAAACTGTCTGCACTAATGATAATCTAATGCAAGGTATTTATTTACCTGTTGTCCTGTCACTGCCACAGATAGCAATTTTATAAAATGTGAGAGAGAGAAAGTGGAAAAACTTGGGGAGTGGATTCACAAATCGGGCCTCTGTGCTCTCTGCAAATGACTGTGTGATAACTCAGGAGAAACGCTTTCACTACATGGATTAGAAAGGCACCCATGTGGGCTAATTCTAATGATTTGGCACAGGTAGGTTTCTGCAGGGTGGGTATTCATACTACACAGGTAAGGCAGCTTGCAGTAAGCATAGATGTGCCCTAAAAGCAGGTTTCTAGACAATGAATCCTTCTTGATGCTCTCCTTGGTACCTTTCATAGTTGCCCAATGCCTTGGACATGTCATTTATGTAACAGCTTCACTAATTCTGTATGTAAAGACTACAACAGTTCCCTTAACTTCTGATTACAACCTGCACTTTCAGAAGGCAGGTTCTTGCATTTCACTTCAGTAGCTCCCCAAGAACTCAGGCTACATTGACAGCTTCTCAAGGTGCTCAACTCCTCTGCTGAGATAACTCAACACCATTGAGTATCAACCATGGCATGTGTTCCCAGATGCATAATCTTGTGTTGACTACGCTTAAGATTGCATGTAGTTCAAATGAAGCAATGGCACCACACAATCTCACTTTCTCCGTATATCTTCATTGTCCCTATTGCCATTTTCCACTCTACCAATTCTATTATTTTTTTTCTCCTCCAGCGAAGGATGGAGGGTTCCTTCCAGACCACAGGAACAGATAATGTAGACTAACTGATCTAAACAGGAATCCAAACAGATTCCTAGACACCAATCAGATATCCATTAGATACTCAATCATTTTTTTGCGGACACTCTGTTTACTAATGCTTTTGGGTAACTATCAATAAACACAATTGTAATTGTTGATTGTTGATGAGAGAGGAATTAGATGAATGTCAGCATTTTGCAGAAATCTACAGTCACGCTGACATCAGGTATTCTGATGTGCAAGCTCACTATCAAGGACAGGCTTGCTCTTCTTCTTCCCAATGCTAAGAGCATTTCAGCCCAAATTCCAAAGCTTTCTGAAGAAGGTGTTTGCCTTTATTTCTCCTTCTAAGATGCCTTAAAAACCACAGACACTCACATTGCACATCTACGATAAGTTCAGACCTCTACTGTCCCAAAAAGCCTATGCAAAGAGAGGATGAACTGTCCGTTACTTTTGAAGTGGAAGATGCAGGTGCAATTTCATCCACCTGTACTTCTGCTTACCTTCATATGAAATATCTACTGAATAAGCTATGGAAACAAAATTAAACGCTGCTTGAAAGACCACGTAGGACCTGGAAAAAACTAAGTCGCTATGGACACCAAAAGTCAGTTTCATGTGAATTATAATGCCCTGCACAGGTTCCCAATTGCTTACATTTAAACATTCAGAAGGAACTAAGGATACATATTTTACAAATCCAGAGGTAAAAAATCAGAATGGTGAATATACAAGCAGGGTGTGTTGCTGGCACAATTTGCTTTGAGTGGTGGCTTAGGTAATAGATGTATTTATGGCAATCACAGTGCCTGCTGACCTGAAAATCTGTCAATCAGTCAAACATCTGGACAGTGCTTCTTTGATTGTTGCACCACGGGAGCAACTTCAGTTTAGTCACCTCTTTCTGACAATTTGGGCTGGTTAAGCAGTGGCAGGAGGTGCCAGGTAAGAGAGACGCACACACAGACCTGTCTGTGCACAAGCTGGCTCCATGCAGTGCATGAAACAAGAAAAACCTGGAACTAGCAACGGAGCTGCATCCTGCACAGAGGGACTTGCAAACTTCAGGGCTGAAGGACACACCTTTCAAGATGAAATGAACTATCGCCATAGGATGCTGCAAAGTAGTGTCAGCATACTTGCAGGTTTAGTAGGCTTTGCAATACACTCTGTTGAGTATGTGCATGCTTGGGGTCAACACAAATGATCTCCATGGAAATGCAAAGGATAGCTAGAGAGCTGGATGGGCACACAGATGAGAAACCTGGCTGGAGGGTGAGTAGCACTTGTACAGTGTACATTTGTACATTTAATACTACTGATTTTACTGTCACCCTTAAAACTGAGAAATTGCACAGTATGCTTAGAATATCAAGTATGTACCATGAAATACCATGTGGAGTAAATCCTGAAGAAATGAATTAAAAATGCAGTTAATTTTCCCATGTTTTAAAGCTAGATTTTACTTGCTATACAGATTCCCATGGAGACTCGTTTGAGAGAACTAATGAAACATTAATGCCTGAAAAAGATTTTTAAGAGTGGTACTTTAGGAACTATTTGGCTTTGATAAAGGGTTTGACTGCATGATAACCCCAGAGCCTGCAGTTATAGTACAATATTTATAAATGGAAGAGACATTTACAGCCTCATAAAAGCTTCTGTTTATTGTTATCAAATTGCAGTGTTGCACTGAAACATTAGTATGTAGGTTAACCTGTTTCTTGTAGCATTGCTATGAGAACAGATTAAGCAGCTGGAACAGGCATAATAGGCAAAAAAACCCTAGCAAACACCAAATGACAACAATAACATAACAATGTGGGACAATGAAAGAAGATAGTCCAAACTGCTACCAAACCTGCAGTCTTGTCTGGTTCTTGAAATATACCCTTCAAGAGCACAGACAAGTCTGGAGTGAAAGCTGGGCAATGAGTTGTCCTTGGTGTTTTTGAAGACTTCCAACAATCAGAGAGGTTTGGCTAGGAATCCAGCACCTCAGAAACACAACATCTCAGTAGGACATCGGAAGGAGGATGTGACTGTGAAAACTTTTGTTTCCCCCGTTCCTCCTGATTAAGTAGCACATTTGACATAGATCAGTAGCCTCTGATGGTACAAGTGCTGGTGAATCAGAAATAGTATCATACTTTATTTTCCTTTCTGATGGATGTATACCTGGTGCAGTCTCTGAACAAATGTATTTCAATTTAAAACATTATGAGTTCTAAAGGAATGCAGAACACACTGATGCCTTTATTTTCAAACCAGCTCAGCATCTAACCTCTCTACTTGAAGAAAAGTCTTGAGCAAATAGACCTTGCAATGTGATGTGAAGGTTAATGACCGTAGTCCTTGTCTGGCTAAAACTGTCAGAAAAAAACTACAGTAGTTGCTTCCTCCTCTGAGGTTCCCAAAGAGGCTTGTGGAATGTGGCTGTGCCCCAAACTCCAGAGGGATCTACATCTTCCTGTAAGTGCTAGGATTGCACTGGAGGCAGGCTTTCCTCTACAGCTCAGTTGCATCTATTCTAGCACAGTGTCTCTTTGGATATACCAGTTCTTCAGAGGGCCCTGGTCAGAGGAGATGGAAAGGACTGGCAATACAGGTTACCAGAATAATGCATATTCTAACTTCTTATTGAATTAGCTTGCAGTGAAACTCTATAGCTCCCTAAATTTTCAAATATTGAAAATGACCTTAAATTGATTTTTCAGTGGAAATGAAACGCCTTTAACAATCTAACAAGAACTATATTTTCCGCTGAAGTATCTTTTAGTCACCAATTTCCTGACCAGCTCTTTGAATTCCTAATGAATTCCTAAGAAAACACCCTTCTTAAATGCCTTAACTATCTTGGAAAACTTCATTTTGTTTTTTAATATCTACTGCGAATGAAAATCTGGTGCCCCATACTTCAATCATCTTTTTTGCTCCAACCTGTTAGGCACAACATCAGGGAGACATGATAAAGATCCTCAGAGGCTTTTTAGTGCATACATCTCATATAGATGCCTTTATTGGAGGTAGCACACAGGCTGCTGAGGGCTGCATGCTCCATGTTCAGTGCTTGGGATTACAAGTGGCAGTGAGCTGTACAGGCCAGGAAAAAGACTGCAGAAGAGCCTGTAGAAGTACTCTTTGTGAGTATGTATGTAAGGAGCTGAGCAAAGTAAATCACAGAAAATTGTATGCCTCAAACTCTCCCGAGGTCTAAAGACAAGAAAATAATAATCTGGGAAATACTTTTTAAAAAATATGATCTTAGTTAAATTAAATTGGTTTTCCTTACAGAAGGACAAAGGTTCTAGGAATACTGTGATACATATGAATATATCTTAGAATCACTGAATGGTTAGAATTGGAAGGGACCTTAAAGATCATCTGTTTCCAACCCCAATGCCAGGGGCAGGGAAACATCCCTCTAGATCAGGTTGCTTGAAGTCTCATCTAATCTAGCCTTGAACACTTCCAGGGATGGGCATCAACAACTACTCTGGGCAACCTGTTCCAGTGCCTCACTACCCTCACAGTGAGTAATTTCTTCCTTATATCTAGTCTAAACTTACTCTTTTCAGTTTAAAACCACTACCCCTTGTCCTCTCACTACATTCTCTTATAAAAAGAGTCCCTCTGCAGCTTTCTTGTAGGTCCTGCTTTAGGTACTGTAAGGCTGCTATAATGTCTCCAAGGCACCTTCTCCTCTCTAGGTTAAATAACCCCAGCTTTCTTAGCCTGTCCTCATAAGCGTGGTTCTCCAGCCCTCTGATCATCCTCCTCTGGAACCACTCCAATAGGTTCATGTTTTATGTTGAGGGTCTCACGAGAGTGGAGTAGAGGGGGAGAATCACTCCCCTTGCTTGGTCATGCTTCTTTTGATGCAGCCCAGCCAAGTGTTGAGCTGCCAGTAGGTTAAACCTAGCTAAAACAAAAGGGCTTAATGACTGGTCTTCATTTACAGCAGAGAAGACAGCAATCCTCAAATCACGTCCATACACAAATATGACTGGATCTAGTCAAGAACAAACCAATTTAGAGGAGAACATGGGTCCTGCTGTGGGTGTGGATGATCATAGGGGGCTTTAGATTTATAGGACCACAGGAAATAGGCCTGGAAGAAAATCCAAGAAATTGTCTATCACCCTTCCTTCCCATCTATCTGACAATCTTCCTCAGCTATGAACTGTTTGTGTCTCATCCTTATTTTCATATTTAAGGCTTAGCATCTCTACTTCCCTTCCTTAGGAATCTAAGGACTTAATATGAGCCATATAAGAGAAAGAAAAAAGAAACCTTGCAAGATTATTTTGACAACAGTAATGCAGACACATAAATCTTAACTGCTTTTTCAATTCATGTGCTGCATCTCATCAAGATGGGCTTCCTGCTGAAACCAGCATGATAGCTACACATTTAAAATTGGTTCTTAATCTGAAGACCTTTGAATTTTGAGACTATAAACTTGCATTTTCAAACTCTGTGACATTTATACCAAGGCACCAGGGTTATTTGAATTTATTTTTCATTATCAGTAAAGAAGCCTTCAATATATTATGTCTTGATTAATTTGAACACAAGTCCCTGAAATGGAAGGAGAAAAGGAACACTCCTACTCTGAAGGTTTGGCGCTAAGCAGGATTTATTTTCGTAATGGAAACGTATCCTACCTTTTCTACAAGTTACTTGAGAATTTTAGGAAGATGGACATGAAGCTTTAATGTCCTTGTCCATTTAAAAGCTCCTCTGATCACCTCAAATAAACACAAAACTTCTGATTATTTTGTTTGCTAGTGACCAAAACATTATACAGTGCAAGTTTTACTAATGTCACTCTGTCCCTCCATTTCAAAGCTGATTTGACACTTTGCTTAAAACAGTTTGTAACGAAAACAAAGCATATAAAAATCTACTTTCAGCTGTAAGTACGGTTTCCATGCAGCATAAACCACAACATAAATATACACATAGGGTGCCCAAAGATGCTTGTTTTCATTTCCAACTGTTAATTTGATGCTAGCTCACCTGTGTGTACAAACAGCTGTCATGGGAGCAGACACACTGCCAGCTGTATTGACCCTACTGCACTCTGCAGTTCCTCTCCCTTGGCAGCCCAGGGGTTGCTTTCCAGGCGGAAAACACTCATCTCCCCATCACTGTGCATATTCCATCCATGCAAGTTCCATCATGCAGGGATCCCTGCTTCCACTCAGAGCAGGAAAAGTGCAGACACACAAGGTTATCACACAAATTGTCTAAATCCAAAACCTGAAATTCACTGATTTCCCTCTCAAGCAATCTAAAGTTTTAGGCAGGCTGGTTCCCTCTTTCCTGACATCTGCTGAAACTCTTTTCAGCAGGGATTATTTTGCTAGAAGGAAGGTTTTTAGTTCCAACACATCCCCCAACATGCCACATCCCTGGAGGTGCTCAAGGCCAGGTTGGATGGGGCTCTGGGCTGCCTGATCTGGCTGGTGGCAATCCTGCCCACAGCAGGGGGTTGGGGCTTGGTGGGCTTTAAGGTCCATTCCAACCCAGACCATTCTGTGATTCTATGTCACTACTGAATACAGGCCTGCAACATCCCTTTGGACTGTTCCTGACAGGATGAGTTGGGGGTGTAGGATGTTACATGCATTTCCAACAGGTTCATGAGAACAACGGCCTCCAAAAAATACCTGTGCAGATCATAGCGATTGTCTCTGCTCTGGACCAGGAAAGTACAAAGCGAGTGCTTGCCGCCTTGTGCCACATATGCCAGCTGCAGCAAGCAGTATGGACAGCACAGGAAAGGCTTTGCTTGCAGCAGGGTTAGCTGAAGCTGTGCCTGGGCTTTAGAGACAAAGAATGGAGATGGAAACATGATGGAACTGCAACAGGCTCCACCCCACACATTCCTCCAGCAGGAGCTGGCAAACAATTACGGCAATTTATAGCTGCCAGCCCAAAACATAATTAATGTGCAGTCTCAGCCAGAAGGCCATCTTAAGGGAGAATGTGGTCTACTTAGCTCACTTACCCATAGTAAAAGGGTCTTTATTTTTAGGGATCACTGATAATGGCAGACAGTTTCTTGGGGACCATCAGGACTTAGGCAGATGCGGGAGCAGATGGCAGGACAATAATGCTTTTTTGGATGATTGACTAACACCTTTTGCCAAACGCCAGTAGTAATAAAGATATTTTGCCCATCTTACATCAAGTGACAAAGAATTTTCATCTCAAGAGTGGCAGAAGTTGAGTTTTACTTTTTTTTTCCACAAGTTTGTAAGTACCAAGAAGCACCCACGAGCTGAACAAAGCCTTTGCCTTCTTTCCCTCCACCTAAGAAATTGCAGTTCTCTATATATTTTGAAAAGGTAATACAAATGTTTAATCAGTTTTGTCATGTCCTGACTCTGTTGAAAGCAGGATGACATATATACCAAAGCAAGGGAGTAAAATCTGTCCAGCAGAAGGGAAAATTTATGGCCGCAATTTTGCAAAAGGGTCCCTCTGATGCAGTAAACTGCAAGAATGAAGCATGAAGAGTTTATTAAAGCCATAAGAATCCTGAGATGAGATTACAGCCTTTATACTCTGCCACGCTTCAAATTTGATAATGCATGTCTCCCACCCAGCCCCCTCCCCCTGCCACCGCTCCTGGAAAGGCGGAGAGGGGATAAAACCCACAGCAGATTGATTCTGATTTCACATGTAGCATTCTCATTAATTTTCAAGGCATCAACTCACGCAGATCAAAGTGGCAGAAGACGCTGACATCAGCTTTCATATCTGAGAGCTTATCACTCCCTGATGATAAAATTGCAGGATTATCAAGGAGTGCATCTGCAAGTCTATAGCTACTGTAAAAAGCATTGTGACATATAAATGCACAATGTGACACCATTACTGTATCATCTTTACTGGAATACTTAGGAAAACATTGTCAGTGTCACCAAATGACAGTCATGCCTTTGATTGTATTTTTCAGTTTTGTAGCCTCAGAAACTGTAATTTGGAAGGACAGCAACATTTTTTTTGTTGCTCTGGCTGCCCCTACCCCTGCCACAGAAAATGTGCCATATAAGATCTGGACCAGCATGGCCAAGGAATCCTTTGCCTTTGTCAGACAAGTTGATGGAGGTGGCACCACTGTGACAGCAACTCATCCCATTATGCCACCACTAGAAAAGCTAATTCTGTTATTCCACTTTTTTAAAACTCAGTTTTGCTCCTTCACAAAAGCTCAGGAGTAAAAGGTATAGCATTCGATGGAGTATAAACAACGTCCTTTTCATTTGTTTTCTTCAGTCCTCCTTTTTCACACAGAGTTGATACAGTCCTAAGAGCTCATAGGTCACTATGTAAATGGAATCAATTTCCCAACAACAGCAGAGCCTAATACCCCTGGTACATGGCCTTCGACAAAAGAGAGAGGTTGCATATTCTTTGTTTCATAGGGATAGCACAGTTGCATTCCCAGCCACTCTTCCTCCCTTCTGGTACGTCCCACCATTCAGCAATGCAAGCTTAGGGATGAATTCACAACAAGGAAGTGCTATCTGATGAAGTTTGGACATTTAGCTCGGTATCTCACTAGAAGCCTGGTTGGTTGCTTTGCTCTAAGTAAGCTTAGTGAAAACAAAGCTGCAACGTCTATAAGACCCTTTTCTCCTCATTTCTGAGACCCTTTTCTTCCCACTCCAGGAAAAACACAGGAGGGCAAATCCTTTCTTGATAATCCTCATACCTCACCTAAAGTCAAAAAGTGTTCATGGATTGCAAAGATTGGAGAAGTAAGGGGAGAAAGCACACTTGTAGTATACCTCATGTAGGTTTACTTGTCATCAATCACAGGCGACAAACAGGTTATGTTCTTGTTTACCATAAATCCAAATCACTACAGAAATCTTCAGTCAGAAATACTACATGAAGAATAAGCTCCAAAATATAATATTCTAAGATGTCAAGCTGTTCTGAAACTGCTAATATACACAGTCCCCATCCTCAAAAAATACTGGATGAAAAGTCCCAGTTCTAGCCTTGGTCATGCCAGTCCTTGAAGCTTATGAACACATTTGCTTCTGCACAGCTGCATCACATATAACACTGCACCACTACTCTGCATCCATGCTTCTCTCATTATCTTCGACCTGAGAGAGTGCAGAAGAGACTTACTGTAGAGGGATCAGCGTGTAAATCACCTGCCTCATGGTAGGAAGCTGAAGACATTTGACTTGGTTTATTGAAGATAAAGTTACAGCAAAGGTGTGATTCACAAAGAAAAGAGGCGTGCTATATAACCAGACTGGAAGTAAGAGTCATATCCTCAGGGACAGAGCAGACATCACCTCAAATAAAGTCCACACACAACTCCAGACCATGCAGCCTAGGAAAAATTACAGACCAGAAATAATGAAATCACAATCACCGTCACAATAGTCTGTCCTGACATGAAAATGACCTATGACTTTGTGGGTGCGTCTCATCAAGCTTGTCATACAGAAGCTACTTAGGTTACTGATCATGGTGTGACAGTGAAGACTCAGAGCTCACCACAGGCTCCAGAACGCACTCAAAGGCCAGCAGATGTCCTGGATACCAGCCTAGGCTGAACTCCACAGCTGCTGGCTGTCCTGAGTAAACCAACCTTGAACTCACCATATTTACCCCGATATCCTAAGGCATCGCTCAGATGAGTAATCATCCCAAGGAAAGGGATTAAACCTAGCAATAACGAACAAATAGAAATCCAGTTGGCTAATTAATGGGACAAGCAGTGTGGTTTGTGAATAGAAATAATAACTGGCCACCCAGAAAAAAACAGCAATGACTGCAATGGTAGGAAAACCTGAACAGGAATTGCATATGACTTTTTGGAAGGTCATAGACTGCCTCCTTTATATATGGTGCAAGGTCACCACTGAAGCACAGAGTAACAAATGCCTCTTTTGTTTCCATTTGTAGAAAATGCCCGTGATACAAAACCAATATGAAGACTATTTAAACATGTCCTAGACAAAACTCAGGCTGAAGACATAATGAAGAAATGCCACACAGCAAAAGTAATAATGCATCTTGTCAGTACTTGTAACAGTCCAAAATCATTTTCTCTAGATCTAGGAAGAAAATACTTTCGTTCAGTGGGATCTTCTGGCATTTTGTAATGTAAGTATACTGGAAAATAGTACAGGAGTTAAGATTTCTCATGACCAAAAAGCTGTGTTTTGATAACGATAAACTATTTTGTTTAAAGAGACGATATATTAAATCAACATTGGAGTAATATAAAAGAGAACATAAAGCATTTGAGCATAAAATGAATGTTAGAATACAAAAGTCTCAATGGAATTAAATGAAATAGCATTAAAATTAAATGTTTTAACTCATTGAGACAAGCAATTCAGTATTACATAAGTGACATGAGCAAGCTATTTGCTTCTACAGCTTTCCATTGAAAATGGAAATCAAAATGCAAAATGTGCCTATGAAATTTGTTTTGCTGGAACAGAACTGTTACAGCTGAAAACTTTGTTTTTCCACATTTTCTTTGTTCCTATTTTTACATACAGAATATAGGAATCAGCTGCAGAAAAAGGCTCCACTTCTCTGTTCACAGATAGACAAACAGATTTTTTTTTTTTTCTTTTCCTTTTTTTTCTTTGAAGGGTGGCTCCTACCAACTCTTACCTAAGCAGTAGCGAGGTCTTTTGAGAACGGCGCCCCTTTTAGTTTGGTGTGTAAATACATGCTGAAAATCCCATGTTTGATGGGACCAGATGCAACTTGGATGTATTGTCAGGGATTTAATAATAGCAATAACAGTAAATATCACTGGATGTCCATACTAGATTATGTCCTTTCCTAATACAAAAAATAACATGATTAAGCACAACACAGCCTACCACAATGCTCTGTTACAACCTCCTACTTGTTTTTCTAACCTGTCAATGTGAGGCTTTTTACAGCTATCCAGTGACTCTTCACCGATAAATCCAAGCATCTCACCAGGCTGCTTTTTCCTGTAGAGCTTTCAGCCACTTTAACTCATGCAGCATCCTCTTATTTGGCAAAAGATTGTGTTTATCAGCTGGTGCAGGTGAGGATCTGCTAAGCTGAATGAAAATCAAAGCTGATGCTGAAGGCAACACTTGAAATTTTAATATCTAGACCACTCCAAGTCTCCTCTAGCCATCAGAAAGTTATCATTTAACCTGCTAAATGTGTACGGTTAAAGGTCAAGCTTTTAAAGGAGTGCATATTTTAATGCAAACAGTAGTGAGTCTGTAGAGTTAATGCCCATATTAGATAACTGAGTCAAGTATTCTGGCCTATTAATGTTTACAGCTAAGCAACTGACTGAAGATATTTGGCACCTACATGAGTGATCTGCTTGTGCATATACCCTACACAAACGAGGTGCTAAATAGCACAATTCCCAGTTTATACGTTCAGCCCTGATCTTGATGACAGAAAGGAGCTTTGACACCTGCAGGTGTGCTTTAGAGAGAGAGGGGGGATGCTATGGCTCATGGTTGCTACCAAGGACCAACTCCAGGAGAGCAAAGGGCTGTCGAGATAGCAGACAGAAACATGATTTCCAATACTGATCACTGATTTCAGATTTTTTACACTGAATTTTCACTCCCCAAGGCAGTGTCTTTTTAAAGTCATTAATAACATTTGAATTTTTGGTTTTGGTAAAGAGTTTTCTGATATAAGTAAAAGAGGCTCATTCTGACAGTCATGAGAGTGACCTCAAACTAGAGAGTTTAAGCCCCATATCACAACTTTCTGCCTTGTCAGTAGCTCGCTCCTATTCTATCTCAGCTCCTCTTCTGTTGTGTTTATTTTTTATGAGATTTTTCAGGTTTAAAACTGGCTTAATGACTGAAGAACCTTTCTATTTTTTCCCTGTGTGAAATTTTTCAACATGTTTGGAGACCTTAACTGCTCTTGACAGGGTTTGGTATACATACCTCTTGAGATAATTCATTTACATTGTTCTAGGTGCTCTGTCTTAGTACTGTTCCTTATAACTACTTCTGAAACTGTAATTTTCTTGTAAACTTGACTGTTTTCATTTTGCTATCTGTTTCAAAGTCATTCACACTGAAATGATCTCATCAATCTTTTATTTTAAAAATTAAGAAAGAAAATACCATTAAATGTATATTTCATTATCTTGACCCAAATCACGCATTTCTAAATTAATTCTCTTGAAAAGCATGTGAAGGTGTAACTTGGAGTCACTCTGTCCCAGCCTATTGCTTCTCCAACCTCAGTTCAGCAGCCCTGTGTCTGAGCAGCCTTTCCCAGTGGCAGCTCCTTTCTCTTTGGACTGATGTCAAAGGATGGGGAAATCAAAATGACAACTTGATTCCCATCCAAGTGCTGCAGAGACTCACCTCCTCTCCCAGAAGCCAGCTGTTACATCTTGGGTTGCATCCTGAAACAGTGTTCCACGAAGGACAGAGAGGGAAGTATAACTTCTCTGACCAGCTCACACATAAAATAACACAAATTATGTCATATATCCAAACATCAAAATGGCAGATCAAATTCGAAATGAATGCTCTTCAAATGCCCCATTTTTCTTGGCCTAGCACTGCATATAAATCTGTTCTGAGGCTTGCTGAAAAACAAGCTAGGAATAAACCAAGTCCACTTGCGATACAGTTGACTTAACTCCCTAAGCAGCTCATACACGCAGGCATATAGATGAGTTCATTCTCCAGAACCAAATCTAGCCACCATAGTCTGCACTGTACTTGCAGGCAAGTGTTATGTCATGAAATAAAAAAATAAAATAAAAAAAAAAATTATTTGCTGCCTTTGATAATTTGGTCTTTATTTTTTTCTACATAAACACTCCTTTGTGGCATCTGACCTCTCCACAGATCCTAGAGGATACAGCCAGGAAATGTACAGCCTTCAGAGCCCATTTAGTGGGACTTGCTGTGATCAACTGATCTCCCACTAGAAAAGGGCTATCAGGCAGCCACTGACGAGGACCACCTTTGGACATGCATACTGGAGAGAGGAAAGGACCGCTGTCATGCTGACTTGACACCAGCCACTGCAGCAAAATGACCAGCAAGTGTCAGTGCAAAGCTTCTCCACCTCCCCTTTTCATTTCTGCTTGCATCCATAGCCTTAGTGGTATCACAGCTCTGATGCAGGATAAAACAGTACACGGAATTCCTGCGGAGAGAGTCAGGAAACCATGGTACACCGTCCAGAGCTAGCTGCCAGTGCAGATACAAAGTCTCAGGCCTTTCATTATCCAGACAATAATTTGGGCTCTTGAGACAAAGATAAACATTGAAAAAGAGACAAAATTGCATAAGTATCTTTCCTTGAGCTAATTCGTAAAATTAGAGGAAAATCAAGACAGCAATGAACTGGTCAAACAAGACAAGGCAAGTGGATAGGACTTGGGTTTTGATCACTGGGCCAAATAATCACCCGTGCTCCAGCTCACATTTACCACATTCCTGCAGCAGTGACATACTTAGGTACTGTGTTGCAAACAACAATTTTACAACAGCATCTCATGAAAACTGCAGCTACTCAAAATTCATCAGGAAGGGTTTGAAAGAAATGATACTCAGCTAACTGGAAACGCTGATATGGTTTTGTACTGATTTTCATTAAACGTGTTCAAATTTGCAATGCAAAACTGAAGATTTAAGACTTTCTGGTCTTCCTACCAAAGGCAGACAGACATGCATACAGGGAGGTAAATATGTTTTGGTTGGTTGTTTGTCAATGAAAACACTGACATTTAACAGAAAAACAAATCTGTGAAAACAGAAATTATTTTTTCAGAGTTAAATAATTTCTTAAACACCTTTGATAAAAATATGCTAAAACTATATCAATCCAAAAAGCAATGACCATCATTAGCAGAGAGAATTCAAGCCTTGAAGTCAATGGATTTGCTTGGACAAGTAATTGATCTACTGTAATAATCCTTTGTCGATAATGCGTATGCCATGCTCACAGGTTGAAAAAAAATCACCTTCTCTTTAAGACAACATAAAAAGAGACCTGCAGTAGATGTGCTACCTGCAATGTGGGTAAGCATGCTGTAAAACAGCAACATTTCAGCTACTATGGAGAACATGACTCAGTTGCAGTCACTGAAATCTCATACTGTGAAAACAGACAGACTTACCCCTACCTGCTTCAGCCATCATAGACTGTCACAAAAACACAGTAGTAGAATGAACACACAAAGCACTATTCGGGGTTATCGTGCACAAAGGACAGAAATGTTAGCCAGCAATCTTTTTTCCTGCTACATGCATGGCCTTGTTACTGGAGTCCTTCTCCCATTTGCCCAACAGTAAGTAAGCTTTCTGTTCTGCACAACCACTGGAAGGAAAACTGACTCAAAAACTTGAGATACAGTTATCAAAATAAACTTAGTTTTATAAAACTGTAGAAAAATGTGTTTGCAATGTTTGTTTCCTTTTCTACTGCTTGTGTCCTTCAGAATGCATTCCGTCTTTTCAAAAGTATCTCCTGCAGCCCTCTGAGAAGTAGATCTCCAGATTTTAGAGAATAGGAAAGAGAAAGTAGACACAGAACATGCAGGTAATTCATACTAAAATTATCTGTACTTCCAAGATCTTCAAGCATTTCAACTCTTTCAGGCAGAGACTTCAGTATTTATGTCTGTTTAATAACACATCCTCTGCCAATCCACATGTACATTAAAAAAATATTTCTGTATCTAGCTGATAGTGTAAGAAGGTATGTGACTACACATAAGTGTGGCTTGAATGCTGTGGATGATCTGCCAATGCAGTCTGGCCTGTGATGGAGACATGGACTTACCAGCCTTTTTAGTCCTCTGTGCTGTCACTGGTCACCGGTCACTGAAGCAAGTGCTGTTTCATCATGACACAGAACTTGTTATGTAGAGTGTGTCAGCTCTTCTCCTTTCTTCCTTTTCCTGCACAGGAGAACTTGGCTAATCCATCTGTAAAACAAACAAACAAATAAAAAAAATCGTTCAATAAATAAGAAAACTTCCTTCAGAAATGTGTTCTGCTCAGTAACACTGATCTGTTAATAAGGATGATACTGCAGAGAACAGGTGATACTATTTGTACTTCTTTACTAGTAGGTACTAGAATATGATCACAAGCCTGTGCCTGGGGGCATTACCCCTGCGGTCTGTACTAAAGACAAAGGAAGAACAGTACAAAAGAAAACAGTTTTACTATTTACCAGACTTCACACATCATCCTTTTTGAGTTTTTTCCAGAAAACATGTGTCACAAGAACAAGTACAGCCAAACTAGCAGATCTGCTTGCAGGCAAGGCTCCTCACAAACACCAACCCTTGTTGCAGCTCCTCCTATTTTTTAATTCTTCTTTTCTGGAGAGTTTTCCACAGAACAATTCTCCACCTAAATGGCTAACCTAGAATCTGCAAAACTCAGTGACATCCATGCCACTCTATGCCTGGAACAAACCAGTCTTCTGGACCAACCAACTTTTCAACTCTTTGCATCCATGTAACATTTCTCTAGTAGGGTTAGATTGAAAGGATTTTTATTTCAATTGTCACTTATTAAAATGCTTTCCCAGTACACGCAATCTGCTGTAGCATTTCAATCTATTTTATCACAAGGTTTGATGCCAATGAATGATCTCCAGCTCAATGCTCCTAACTTCTTCAGTAATCCCTTTCTGCTCACCACAAAGGATCTTCCGTCACTTCCCAGGCTGCACAGCACTAAGAAATCCCACCTCTTCGAACAGCTACTCAAATCCCCACCTTGAAGCAACATAAATTAAGGAGTATGCCTACACAAAACATTTTCCCTCTGCTCACATATTGATATGCTGAGATAGCAACCACTACTGAGTGGTGAAAACAAAATACTTCTTATGTTCATTGAAATGAATCACCCTGTAGTCCCTAATCATATGCCCATGGAGAAAACAGCTGCTTGCTGGCGTTTTCTTCATGTAGCCTGCAACAGTACAGCGGGAGTACTTGGCAGAAAGGTGAGTTGAGTGCACATTGGAGAGCACTGCATGCTGTTATTTAGAAGGGAATAGAATTAACACTCATGTCCTAATTAAAGGATGAGAAGGATTTTTTGATATTTGAAGCATTTAAATAAGGATCCTGTGTTTCCTTCTAAGAGAGACAGAACTTCTTTCCTACTATAGGCTCCATGACAGATTTACTAGCTCTGATCTATTAGTAACACTGATGGTCAGATTAGAATGATCTCGTTTGTCTTTGAAATCTTGACTGTAGGAATAAGTAACAGGCCCACATCTCGCACGTTCACTGCTAACCTCCACTAGTTCCCCCATACATTTTAGCCTGGTGACTGTTACTCCTTCACTAGCAACACTCGAAAGATCAGAGGTTAAATGAGAGCCAGGCTTGCTGTTCCTGCAGTACAGTCAAATCCATCAGCAGTTTCTCCATCCACTGGAAACCATCTGAAAGTCTCCAAGTACTATCTAACAACACATCAAAAGAGGCAGAAAGGTTGCCCCAGCCATGCAAGGTTTAGTTTGACAGGAAGACAAAGAGCACTCCTACCCAAACAGAGAATTGAGGTGCAAGAAGAGAAGACTTCCATACGCTTGCAGCTGAGTCCTTGACAGAGCCAAAATCTCAACTACACTGGTACCTTCAGGATACCAAATCTGTGTGGCTAACAAACCTGCAGTGATTTCTGCCCATGAATCAAGAGGCCCCTCCACAAAGGTGTAAGATAAAGGCATGTCATACTCACTGACTTCACTGATGAAGTTTTAACTGCAGGTGCTGTGCAAGAATGATAAACAATTGCCTTCAGTAGTCATTTGGGGGGAAAAGTTTTGCCTATTAAGTCGTAAGGTATTTTTAAAATAGATTTTACATTGGAACAATAAAAATGAAGAAATTTATAGATATTGATTATGTGTCCTAGGCAGGAAAGGAAGGCAAGCAAAAGGAACAAAAAGACGATGACTTTATTCCTGGAAGTAATGCTGATCCATAGGCTACAAATCAAAAGACAAGAACTTGACATATACATCGAAGAGTAATTGTGAATGGATTAATCCATTAATTTTATCATGATGCTTTCTATCTCCTTCTGCTCTTTTCTTCTTTCTCTCTAGTTCTCATTTTGTAAAATTATTTTCTATTCAATTGAAGGGTTATCTTTCTGGTTACTAAGACTTCAGATGCCACATGACAGACAAACACAGTAAAATATTTCTTAAACCACCATTCTGAAGACAGGTTGGACATTAGGAAAAATCTCTTCTCCAAAAGACAAAAGGCACTGGCACAGGCTGCCCAGGCGGGTGGTGGAGTCACCATCCCTGGAGGTGTTCAAGAAATGCGGAGATGCAACACTGAAGGACACGGGTCAGTGGGTGTGGTAGCGATGGGTCGACGGTTAGGCTAAATGATCTTAGAGGTCTTTTCCAACCTTAATGATTCTATATTCCTTGAATGGCCGAAACCCATAGGAGGCTGGTATGTATAAACTCTGTAGCAACTCGATATACAGGACTATGAGCATTTCAGATTTGCACTGGGAAACCTCACTGACAACACAAAGTCTAATTTGTGGAGGTATTGGGACACACAAGTTGACCTCTACCAGGTTTCCTGGAAAGCCAGACTTTTAGAGGAGGCTTGTCCTTGGGGTCTTTACCTATGTGACACTCTTCTCCCATTTCCTCAGCTGCTGCTGGCAGATAAACACTTCTGAAAACAACACTGCTGCTTTAAACCCAAGAGAGTGAAGTTTTAAAATACTCTGTAGGCACAGAATAAAAGGGAAAAATAATAAAGGTAGAAGCCAGAACGCACTGTGCTATTCCAAACCACAGCACTGGTTTGCTATCAACATCACTCAAAGCAACTAGCTTTGCATGTTCAATTTCCTGTCTAATCAAGGACTAAAGTTCTCTCTATATCTTTGGGCTGTTGGAAAACTTTGTAGCTAGCAAGTGCAGATTTGGAGTACAAAAACAAGGTTTAAACAGACAGCACATGAGATCTAACCTTCATTAAAGGAATCACAGTTGGTACTTCTCATCTATCAGCAGCACTAGGGCTGCAAAATGAAATCTATAACATGAATCTCATTCATATCACACTGATAACCATCTTTCCCTGCTCACGGTAATTCAAAGCATCCAGCTTTATTACTCTGCAAGCTCAGATGACATATTAGCAAGTACTGTGTATCTATACTATAGGTTGTACCACCCTGACTCATTTCCTCCAAATTTTCCCAGTTGCATGATGTGCTTAGCTGGTCACCTTGACATCTGTTGGTCAGTTACATACAGAATCAAAGTTTGTTCCTCACTGACTGGTTGGGAATGTTGCTGGTTTTAGGAAATTGCATCTAGGAAAACTGAAGGCATTCTGGGAGCAAAACACAAGTAAATCTTTACCAAGGCTACATACAGACACAAAATTGCATATGCACCTTAAACCAAGAAAAAAAAAGGCATTAAAGAACAGCCTTCCACTTTTGTTAAATAAAAGGTGTTAACAGGAACTGTTGGGAATGACATATCTTCATATCGCATCTGTATTTGAATAACAAATAAGTGCACCCAACTGATGGGAACGCGCAAGAGTAACACGCATGTTTTAAAAGATGCATTTTGAGTAGTGGTTGGGCTGGCTTTTTTTTTCCATTGTTGTTTTTTGTTTAGCTTTTTTTTTTGTTTGCTTTTTTATTTTTAAAACATAAATCAGTGTTTATGGAATGCCTTGCTATTTGGACAGAGACACCTCACAAACTACTAAGCAGGTTTAAAATAAAGACATTTGACGCACTGAGTGCTTACAAGTGAGGACATTACCTCTGGAAGCAGCCTCCTCTTACTACATTTACATTTCAAAATAAATCAAGTTTGCTTAATCTATAGTCAGCATCTACACTTCATGCATTGTTTGTCCTGAACTAAGATAAAATGCCACGTACAACGAACTAATGGTTTAGACAGAGCTTTCACATTAATCACCCAAGTACCAAAATGGTGCCAATCCATTAATCTTGACTGCGTTACTTTCAGAAGAAGGATAGATAAATAAACAGCCACAAAATATGGAGGTGCTTAGCTCAAGCAGAATAAACTCTGGTATTGGTGAAAAGGAAAATATGAAAGAGGCTGTTAAACACATGCTTGCACTAATTCATTTACATTTAAAGAACAAGGGGACCATTTGCTGTAACTAAACGTAAGATAATTAGAAGTGGGAATTACCAATTAGAATCTATATATAAGCAATAAGTACTTCCAAAAATACTGCAATGCTGAATATGCCAATACTAACAGACCGTTTTTATTTTCCAAGCACTGCCACTTCAAACAGCTTTACACAGAATTCGTAGCATACTGCGTAGTTCACTGATTTCTTATGAGGACAAAGCAGGCTGAATTTCCCCTTGCATTAAAATATCCAGTAGCAGGCAGCACATGCTAAGCAGCCTCCTGTCTAAGCACTGCTTGCTCTCAACCCTGCATTGACCTAAAAACACACATGCGTGTGCCTAGCAAATTTCCGACTGTATGCATAAGTTGATCATAAGCTGTAGCAGCAGCTACATTCATGCAAAGAAAACCCATTAAGACACTACAGTACACCTGCAGAAGCAGCACGGTTGGGGGCTGGTACCCGAAAATGTGAGTTCCCTTTCTTCTACATCCAGTTTCTCCAGTAGCATCTACCTCTCTTTTCCATTGATTTCTCCATATTCCCTAATGCCAGGGGACACTTCCAGGGTAAAAATAAATGTATTCCTTTGAAACCAAACTACCTGAAGACCCATTCAGTAGTGCTAAGCACCACCCAGCTCCTGGCCCACGCAAGGTCAGCTCTGCTTTTCACTTATTGCCACCAGACTGATAATCACACTCCCTCCAGATTGTAAGCAAAGTTCAGTCATCTTTTTAAATAAATGGGGTCTCTCTTTCTTTCAGGGATAGCAGAGATAAAGGACCATGAGGTGATGACTCCTTTTTGCATGAATGCAGCTCCATGTACCTTCCATTAGCACAAAAGAGCTTTACACACATATACACCAAGAAGATACTCTATCCCCACACACCTATTGAAAGGAGAACAAAAGTATTGAATGAATGGCAACCCTAGAGTATTGTGAGTAACTGACAAGCAAGATAATATGTCTGCAGCCAAAGAAACACAATATTATCATTTGTAGGTAAAAACAAGTGGATATAGTTTATTACAAATTCCTATTGACACATTTCATAAAACCTTGGTTCCCTGTAATCCTGTCCAGAAAAGCACTCCATTTCTGTTAGCAACCCAATTTGCTATTATTGACAACATGTTTTAGTCTTTGCAAAACAACAACAAAAAAACCTGTAAATATTGCAAAGCCTTTCTCCTTCAGACAAAGAAAATCTCATGCATAAAGATCTCCTCAATGACAGCTCTCATCATGACACGGACTCATATGAAGAAGCTGGTGCAGGTCAAGGAAAAACACTGATAAAGAACAGTAGGAAGCATGTAAAACACAGAAACAAGATGCTTTGCCAAGGAAATACAGTTTAGCATCTTTTAGAAACCTAATGCCACCACAGCAGCACCTCAAGGCCTCAGCAGAGGAAGGTACTGCAGGATAAGCTGGGAGCTTTGTTGGCCCCAGAGATCTTGTAACCTGAAGAGACAAATTTAAACACTGCTTGGCAGGGAGTATATAGACAAGAGAGAGGAAGCCAGTTGCCTGAGGTTATTTTGCATGTAGGCTAAGCTGCAAGGCATTCTTAATGCAGGCTTTAATACCTGCGTTGTCTGAAAAAACAGTAACTACATGCTCCTGATATCGACAGACTTTTAGAGTAGTCTGGGCGTGAATCACACAGGATGCAATTTCCATAAAGAATAAGACCAGAAGTATTTATCTAATTTAGTACCACATGTTGCTCTCAAATCAATGGGAATCATTGGTATCTTAGTTTTAAACCACCCTCTTCTGGCATCTCTGAACACCACCATACTTTTCAGTATGAGTAAGGGGAAACAATCCACTTCCTCTGCTATTAATGGTTCTATGGAACTTTATATGTTTTCAGTTGGGATAAAAGTCTTCCCCCCTAAGGCTTGCAAGCTCTACCCATTCAAATTTCTCCATGCCCCTTTCTGTAGCCTCATATTTCTTCTCCTTACCTCTCAACTCCATTTATTTGCTTACAAGCCAACTCATGACGATATTTGGCAATGAATGTAATGCTCTAGTTAGCAAGGAAGAAGCTTGTTATCTAACATTTATTATAAATACTCTTCACTCAGCAGGCAATGGACTATACAGACATTTCACCGAGAGATAAATTGCAGCAAATAATTTCAGGTATTTTTTATCCACTTGAAGTAGTCAATCTGAATTGAATGCAACAGAATGATTTTCATGGCGACAGCTGTAGCGAAAAAGGTCCCTATAAAAGATATGTCTGTATATAAAAAATTAGTTAATAGAAAATGCTGCCTGTAGACAGAAGGGAATACATATTACTGTATAAACGCTAGGTGGAACAATATAGCTCTTCTTGTCGTGCCAGGCAAACGGCTGCTGGTCAGCATTACTATATATGTAGCCCTGGAACCATCTGAAACAAATATTGAAGAAATAAAGAAAAACTAAACAAGGCAATTTATAGGGTTTTATAGAGTGCCTACAGAGATTTGGTCTCTAATGCACATTGAAATCAAGATGCTAATTTTTTGAAAATTGTACTAGATATGCATGTATACGTATCTGCTTCTCCAGGGGCCCATATGCACTGTGATGCCTGGCCTTTCAGTGGGTGTATAGTGCTCCTAAATCCATTAAGGACTCCTGAAAATCCCAGAGTACTTCTAAATTGCCATCTTCATAACAAATTTCCTAGAGGAAACTCTGAGTCGAAACAACTTCTGCTAGAAGCGCCAAGAGAAAAACATTACTATGATGTATGGAGCATTAATCGTACTGCAAAAAGAAACAAAATAATGGAATCACACTGTAATGATTTCCAAAACTATTAACTTTGTTAATGAGTGATTAAAAATTTACTCCCTGCACTGATTAAGTGAGAAAAAACAATCATTAAAACTTCATCCAAGAGGCTTTTAATCCAGCTGCCTTCTGAAATGTACGGACAATGTGTATGCTTGGTTTTAAACTACAAAGGTTTGAAATGTAAGAAAATTCTTTGTGGAAGGAGCAATATAAAAGCTTCCTCAAAGCATTTCCTACAGACTTTTCGTGGGTGAGGAACAGTAGTTAAAGAGCAAGAAAAAAAGGCAATTCGCTCAGGTCAGCAGGACTATGAGATTCATTAAATATTCAGCTACTTATTACTAAACACCTCTGCTCTGTTGTTAACCGTGTGCTTAATATTAAACAATTAAACATGAGTCTACGAAACAGGAATAATGTATTATGGATAGTATTATTTTATTTTCCAGGAACACCAGTCTCATTTTCAAGGGTTTGGTTTTTAAGGAGTAGGTAAAGGACAGTAGTTGGCAGCCTTGCCAACTCCTCTAATTTCATTACAAATCCAGAGATAATTCATGCTCAAGTTGTGGCTTATGAAGCTCTCTATTAAAAGAATGAAATTCCCAGTATTCCTTTCATTCACTGGTGACTTGCTTTTCAGCTGGTCGAAAAAAGCTTAAAAATGTAAACCTGAAGCAACATCCAAGAGAAATATATAAACACATCCTGGAATATCAAGGTTTTAAGACAATCTCATGACTTAAAGGATCTTTGCACATAGTTTCTCTGCTTTGGCAAGTAGCTAACTGTTCTGAAGTAATCTATGAATATGAATATGCAATTACAGTATTAACACCAGGTGCTATTCTATTTTAAATTAGCACATTTTCCTTTGAAACGCAGTGAATTAATACACAGTGGTACTGCAACGGAAGTCACTAGGGAATAAAAGGCAGGGGTTTTTCAAGAGCACAGCAAAGGGAAGGCAGGACAGATTCAGCTGTGCTGTCTTTCAGCATGCTAACAGTTCTCTTTTGCTACAGTTTAGGACCCCACATGAGAAGTCCTTCCAGACTTTCTCCAAAGATGGAGATGGGAACATCTGCCAGATGTCTCTAGTTAGAGATGATTTGGAAGGATAAAAAGAGACTTTTCAAATCAAGGAATGGTAACGACAAAGAAAATCTACAGACATCCTTTGTTTTACTGTTTCAGCACAAGTAAGAGGAAGAAATGCAGGAAGAAACTGCAGGAATACTATATCAGGCATCAGTGTGGGCTCATGAAAACCTTGTTACCCCCTCTCTCACTCTGGTACACTCTTAACCTGATTCTCTCAGGATCCTCTGTAAGATAGAGTGGTTTTCACTGAAGCCTCTGGGAGTAGGATCTCAGAACAAAGTATTTATATTTTAGCTTTGGTAAAGAGAGCATGAATTACTAAGAGGCAGGACAGTTTTACATATTAGTTTCCATGAAAGAGCTGTAGGTCTGTAGAAAAGCTGATAAGCCTACAAGAATCTCCCCTGACACCCAGTGGGCCAAAGAAATTCTTCCAAACCAAACTGGAATGGTCCTCTGTATTTTCCAGTCAAAAAGTCACACCAGGAGAATACAAATGTTCAGAAAAATGCAGAGGAAAACATTACATGCAAAAAACAGCACAAATCTCATGCCATGGCAGGTAGTATTAAGTGGAAGAAATACTCCAGTTACCTGAAGGTCACGCTACACAGAGGAGCCCCCTTAATCATTCTGACAGATGGATAAAATATAATTAATTACCCATCTCAACAGCTCAGGTCAAAGATGAAGAAAATAAACCTTGCTAAAGTTTTTTTCTGGTCAGATAACCGATGAGGTGGATGAAGAAAGTCCTCCCATCCTGGCTGTTAGTTATAAGGGCCCAAGAATGTTTACAGTTAGGAGAGATAGACACAAAGCACTCCTGTTGCCATCATCTTTTGGGGCCCAGAAGGGGCCTAAACGGTTCCCTCAGAATGGTTCAAGATATTTTCGCTTCATGGGTCAGAGTCTGTGACTGCAGTGAAAAGATGTATTAGTATTTAGTCTTTTTCTAGGAGTTTTTAGAGACAGCAATCCTCACAAGCTCTATTTTAGTATTCTAGACCCCTTTCTAGCAGTTGCATATTGTGAGCAGATCAGCAAGTTCCACGACAACCTCCATCCACTCTTCTCCAAAGCCCAGAGGACTGCAGCCCCCCAAGATGCACACAATTCCCAATGTGCCAGCAGCTTCTGCTAAGCTGCTTAGAGGAGATGCCTGATGAGGCACAGACAAATGTTTAAGTACATCCAAGGAGATGCTTTTCCAGAATTGCAAACAAGCACTGGAAACATGGCAGCAACCATGCTAATATCATGATTATATTCCACCTTGTTTAGTTATGACATTTTCCAACACATTTTTTTTCCTTTGTTGTGTTTTCAATTCCTTTGTGCTGTTCTTGTTTCAGGGTATGAGCTGCTCTTGTCAATGACAGGATAACTGATCCTGGAAGATACTCAGGGCAGCTGCCGAGTTCTGGGTGCCTCCAGTTTGCATCAGTACTACATGGGAACATGAGAGCAGGCTGAGCATGACGTAGGATGAGGCTCAAAAAGCATTTTGGAAATAGATGTTTTTTCTCTTGGCATCCAGCAGGGATGACATGCAATCGGCTAGTACACTGATAATTATTCTTCCATTACTCTGAGAGCAGTTTCATCCTTCTTTATTTTCCTCTAATTGTCTTGACTGTGTTTCCTAATCTGATCAAAGTGGAGCAGATTTTAAAAATATATGCTTTCGCTTCTACACATACTGTTAATTGTTGACAAGCCTTGAACTGTTTTGTTACATAAGGAGGAAAGACTGCTTGCTCTGGACCATTTCAAAATGTGAGAAATGCTGACGCTTCCCAATTACTGCGTTCTGAATCCTCTGCACATGAAGGATAATCACAAGATTTAAGTATCCCTACTGGAAACCAAGATACTAGTGTCTGCCCTGAGGCTGTGCTTGCAAATCCATGTGTAACCAGAGAGTCCCTTAACTTCTTTTCTATCTCCATTGGTCAACTCAGCAAAATCAAAAAAAATTTTCTTTCCCTCAGTACTTCTATCCTATCTGCTCAATTTACCACATCATCTGGGATGGAAATGTCTTGCATTGTGTGTACAAGCAATGCAGCATCACAAGATACTAAATCCCTGCCTCGGCTGGTGATCTCAAGCTGCTACAGGAGTATAAAGAAGAAAAATTATTGGCCAGATCTAACTGGCATTTGAATACTGATCTTGCTTTAACAGTGCCAAAAAAGTCCTACTGCTTCTTCATTAGAATTGGTTAGTTCATCATCTAATATACCCCTCTTAAATTTCTCATCCCAAATCACAAGACAAAGTAATTTTTATTACTTTGTACTATGAATGCTGCTACATTAGCCTCAACATAAACAGAACTAACCCCCAAAACATGCTCCAGATGGACTTTCATTTTAAACACACAAAATGCATGTCCAAAGAGATGAAAATGACAACTATGAAATCACCACAGGAAGTGGGAGCAGAGGGTCGTTGCTTTAGTCTGAACTGAAAAGCATAATGTTGCCTTTCTGCATTAAAATGCATCCTTCCCACTCCTCCATACAACATTTTAGTTTGGTTTTAGCATAGCTTTTACCTTTAAAAATGGAACCTCTCCACAATTCCTAAGCTTTATCTCAAACCATGATTTCTAAATAATCAAAATATTTCCTCTCTGAAAATGCCACCTCTATTTCAGCACTTTTAAGCAAAAACAAAAGGGCAAGATAGGAACAAATTATCTGCAGATTCAGGCTGAGTTCAGTAGTAGTTACAGTTAACAAAAAACAACATTTTTTCATGAGATAAACTGTTCAGCCAAAGCACTGTGCACATATCTGCTGTGAACACTTTAATTTGCTGCTTCTTTATTGGGTTTTAGAAGGAGTTATTGAGTTCCCTTATTGATTTTTAGTGAGTGAAACAGTAGTATTCGTTAGGATCTTGACTGAGCTAATTGATAAGCTCTTGGTAATAAACAATAGTAATAGCAAAAAGGTAAATGAAACACAATCAATGCAAGTGAGAGCCAAAAAAAAGAAAAAAGCCTTCAGAAACTTGCAAAATGGTATCATTATAGTTACAAGCCAAGTGCTGCTGCAGAAACCCTTGAGAGTTGCCAGTATAATGAGTGCTACTGGAAATCTAATGACTGCACACTGAGTAATTAACATGTTACATGAATTTCTGATACATCTAAGGATGCATGTTTATTTTAGCTTGCTGAGCAAGATCAAGTAAAATAAAGCATTCTATAATTTACTCAGTTTGGGGTTTTGCTTCCTACAGCTTGGTTATAGCTTAAAATTAAAGACGTGATTGCTGATGTATACTCTGCATTCACAGTTAAATCAGTAGGGTTCACCTTATAAACCATACTGAAGACCACAGCTTGTGCTCTTACTGCAAACTGTTGAAAACTATTGACCCATTGTTCAAACAACTTGTGAAAGGCATAACACTACATAATCTAAGTATTCCATTGGCCTAATACCTTCTAAGCCATGCCTGATGCAAACTTAATCAATTTGATCAACATGCAAAAAGTCACAGTTCAAGTCTAAGGCAAAAAGAGCCACTTCGCCCAAATATGATACAGATTTAACGCAGCTGTTCAGTTGACTAAAAGGGTGTACTTGCTCCCCTCCCTCTTCTATACACGCATTAATGATCATCATTAAGTCTGCTACAGGTGACAGTTCAGAATCTTAACCCATGAAGTCAAGGAGGACAGGCTGATCCTTATGAGTTGCTTCCAGCTTGGCATATTCTGTCATTCTATAATGAAGTTAGTATAGAGCAAGTAAAGCAGATACAGAGTTTGTCCCTTCTATGCTGCTAGATAACAAGGATTAATTCTGAAAGAGATACAGGCAAATGTGCCTACAAATGTCCCAGTCTCTCCCTGTCCCTGAAGCTCTTCCCTCTGTGTCTGTGTACGGAAAACACTTTGGCTTGATACATCAAAGTACAAAACAAGATGAAAGTGCACGTAAGCATGTCCAGCAGTCTGGTTGCTGGACAAAACACACATTGATATCCTCATACTTTGTTGAAGAAAGACAGCTATGGGATTGCAGAGTATGCTGAAACCATCCAAACCACTAACACAAGTCTGTACAATCCAGGGTAGAGAGACAGGGTGCTTTGGAAGGAAAATTTCTCCACAAGATCTGTTGGGCACCCTGCTAGGTCAGGCCCCTGCGTTCATCACCTGGTTTGAGACAAGAGGGGCCAGGACTGCACTAAAAAAGAAAGGAAAAAATGGAAAGAAAGAAAGAAAGAAAAGAAAAAAGCAGCCCTAATTGATGCCTAACAAAGATGCAGAAAAAAAAGTGTATAAATGAGGAGGCCTTAAAAAAGACTTAGATATATTCCAGCGCCAGAGTGGGTTAGCAACGATATTTCCCTGAGTCTTTGTTCTTTACAGGTACACTATTTGTCTGCTTAACAGAAAACGAGTTGAGGATCTTCAGTCAAAAGCATATTTCTTGAGTGATAAATGCTCTTGCTCTGTTTCTTACTCACAGCCTGTGCCGTTGCACGCCTGCATGGTTCGAGTAGAGCACAGCTTCCTGGCAGCAAATGAAGGATGGCTCCATTTGCCCATATTTCAGGGGCAGCTGGAATCACAGCTCATCTCACAAAGTGGCATTTTCAGCCTTGTCAAGACAAGCCAACTACAAGTCATTCTGATCCCAGTCACCCGTACATGTATAATTTGGGCTCCTGTTCCACACAGGTGTCCAAGAATCATACCTGCCCCTTCCTCTAGGAAGCAAAGCACACGCAAAACTACTGCTTCACCCCAGAGCCCTTTGAAGGGCTCAGCATGTCTCAAGCCTCCACACAGTAATTGCTTAAGGAACCCCTAGGGTGGTGGCACCTGGGATTAAGAAGCAGGGAGATGGTTTGGTTTCTACCAACAGTGAAGGGTTCAGTCAGAAATGAAGCAGGATTAGGCATGACTGCAGGCAGAGCTGGCTTTTAATGCAGCTGTTCAGCTATTTGCATCCTAGATGAGAGCTTCAGGTTTTTGAAAATAATGTGATTTGCCGTCTTGCAGGGAGAAGGAGAATCACAGACGTAACTATGGCAATAAGATCATTACTCGTGCAGAAAGTCTAACCTTTCCCAATGCTACAGCAATCTTCATGCAAGATGCCAATTAGGCAACTTCTTTGTGATCCCTTCAGACTTCTGCAGTATTGAATGCAGAGGCTCATCCTCTAATGAACAAGATTCACTTAAAACTATATGACACAACCATTATCGTAAAGGATGTTAAACAAATTTGGACGCTGTATTTCCAAGCTGCATATCACCTTCGATTTCAGCACCATCGTTTAGGATCTAGAGTTGGTGACTGAAGGCCGAATGAGAGGCATACCCTATATTGTAGTGAGTCAGAGCATGCTCTAGCAGATGACCCTGTACATATCCTCATTATGCAGGTGGAAGAGTTCCCAAAGAGTGCTGAATCATACAGAAATCTGGTCCCTTTATTCTGAGGGCAGAACTCTTAGAACAATCATTCCCAGTGTGGGTGCTGAAGGTGTCTGAAAGCCAGGTCTACAAGGTGATTCACTGGATAGGTACTTGTTAATCCCATGGTCATATGTGCTCCTCCAAGCTTACACAGACTAGGAGCATGTTCAATTTTCCTGCCATTAATGAGTTCAGTGATACTCTCTTGACTGTTCCTTGATGTGAAATAAAAAGCCCATGCAAATGTCTCTAAAGACTTATAGTTAACATTGGGTAGCTCTTTTCCAGCAGAACTCTTTCCATCAGAAACAGCTAATAGCCAGAATTGAAAGGTTTCATGGGAACACATCCTTGTTGATGAAGGATGATCACTTGCCTTCTCCCTGCCTGGCTGGCTTAGTTTACCAAGTTTAGGTCCTCAGCAGCCCTCCCACGACCTTTCGGACTCCTCAGTTCTCTCTGAATACACAAAAGATTTTCAAGGACCACAGACCCTGGCTGTGGCTCTGCTCATCCTGTTCATCTGCTGTTCATAAGGAAGCCAGCGTCCCATTGCTCTTTGGCTGTCTTTAAAGATAGCCATGGCTCCAGACCCAACTCTGATGGTCTCCAACCACTTCTCCCTTTTCTCTTTCAACAAGGTCTTCTCAGTGCCCATTCCTGCATTTCCTCTTAAGTTCTATAGATAAAATAAAGCAGAGGTGAAAGAGGAGGAGAAGGTCTCCACTGCCTGCGAAGCACACAGCTCCTACAGTCCTGTTTGTACACCAGCTTTCTGCCACAGCTCTAGTCTAGTCACCTTCAGTTATTTTAGGTTCTGCCCAAAGCTGTTATACCACCTTGTTCTGTGCTGTTAAGTATCTCCTGTATCTCATCTCAAAGGCAAATGCCTTTCAACCATGAGCTAAGCAAAATCTTTTTTCTCAAAATACCCTGAGACTACCAAGAAGGCTAAATAATCAAGATTTTACAGAATGCTTTGATGCTAATCATCAGATGAAAGATGCCGTAGGAGCAGAAATATCATGCAATACATCAGAAATAACCTTTTAAAAATGTCTTTTTCTTTTTTCTTTTTTTTTTTTTTTAAAGGATTTCACATATTTGAGTGACATCATTTCTCCCAAGCCTCTACAGACAGAAATTGTACGAGGGCAGGACACTGCAGATGGGGCAAAGTGAGGCGCTGCTCTGTCAAAGAGATGATGGCACAGCTTAAAAAGTTATGAACAGCGGAGGCAGCAATCCCAGAAGTTGACATAAGAACAAGTCCCACTGTTTAATTGTTCCAAAAGATGATGACAGAACTCAATAAGACACATTTTCAAGCAGAAGAGGATTAGTACGATGGAGCTGATATGATTTAGCTGCAGAAAGGAAATCTAGCCCTCATTGGGCTTGGCTATACTACTAAGATGATGTATCTGTGGAGCAAGGTAGAGGTACCACCAAAGCTAGCAGAATTACTATGCTGGAGTTGGAGTAAAACCATCCCCAAAACTGAGAGGAACAACTTTAAAACACATCTATAATCCTGTATGGAGAAAAAAACCAAAAAACCAAAAAGCTGCATTTACTGTAAATCTCCATGGAACAACTTCATTACAATACAAGCCTTGTCCTGGCAATTTCAACAGTTGTTCTTATTTACTGTCATATAAATTTCCCTTTTAAAGCAGATTTTTGCTTTTATTGTGCAGAAGTTCCCTGATGCAGGCAGACTTATCAGGTGCTTTTTTGGTAAAGGTTTTCTGCTTGTTACTGTTTGACATGCAGACAGCTGCTCATAATCCCAAAGCTCAACAATTACATTAATTTTAAACTAAAGGTAGGAGCCATAAATTCTCCCCAGTATTTCCTGCAGCGAAAGAAACTAAGTAATCAACAAAAAGAAAACACTAATGATATTTCATGACTGTTTTATTTTCTTGTCACACATGCGGCAGTAACATACAGAGGTAAACAAGTGCCTGCTTTTCAGATTTCATTTTGAGCACAGAAATCACTGTAGGGCACACAATAAAATTTGGTTTTTGACATATGCTCCACAATCGATAGTTAATCCTCAGCCTCATATGAGCACATCTGATATGAGGTGCTCTGCTAACCTTTTTTTTCTGCTGCCTTTTGCCTTTTTGCATGCTATTTGATTTCAATTAAGCTGTGAATGAATATATCAGCTCTGAGCAAGGTACCTTTCCTTAAACTAAGCAGCACTTTGCCTCACAGTCTTCTACAAGAGCTCCTTGGGAGGTGTCCCTGGTGTTGTAACTGGGCACCAGGTCTGCTCACAAGCATCTTTGAACAGAGCGGCATACATGGCAGTCCCAGGGAGGAGGAGCAGCGTCACCACACGCAGACAAAGCTCAGACGTGATCGGTGACAATAGCACAAATATTGCTGCCAAGAATAACAACCTGCTCCAGGGGAGGATGATAAAACCCAGCTTTTCAACCAGCACAGTACAAACACAAATCATCCAAAAGCTCACCTTAGATGAATTTGACTGTCTGGCCTACCTTCTCTAGCTAAAGCTTTTTTTAGGATAGAACCTAAAATTCTCAGAGGCAAAGGTCAAATAATAAATTGCGTCCGATATTTAAATTAAATAAATGCTAAGTAAATGACCATGAATATGTAAGACTAGTGCGAAAAGTTCTGCCGGTTCCCAAATTAGTATTTCTTACAAATTACTTTCCTATGGACTGTCCTAAGTGCCTGTGTGATGCTTCCTGGAAGGCAGAGAGAGCGTTGCTGTAACGTGGTCACTAGTTTTAATCAAGTCCTTGGACATTTTCTTCTAATGGGTCCAGTTAAAGGTGCACAGCTCGGATGGGAAGGCTGGCCAGCCCTAGCTCTGCACTTTCATTGCACTCACCATGGTTCTGCTTGCTCAGATCAGGTGCAGTTCACGCAACTTTACAAAGCAGACAGTGAGACAGACAGATGCAAACTACCACAGTAACTGTTATTTTCTTCCTCTACAACCACACACAACTACAATATATTTTCTTCAAGATATTCAGAGATGTTCCATATTTGAAATCCATGGAGTCTCCACTAAAGATTGCTCTACAAATGTCATAATTAAGCCATATAAGTACTTTAAGTAAGTCTTACAAGAGATGACAAGGAACAGCAAAGGAGTGTTCCTACAGTCTGCATTAGAAGCTTAAGCCAGCAGCCCAGCCCCATGCACTCAACAACAAAGGAGAGAAGCATGAATGGCATGACAGTGCCACAACTGAGACAAGCTTGAACAACACTTCATCTTGTGTCTGTAGGTCCAAATGCCACAACAGGTGGCTAAGAAAAACAGCAAAGGAGCAAAATAAACCAAAGATTCTTGTTGCCTCATATACAAGCATTAAAACTCCAAAGATCAAATTGCAACATGTCAAAAACACATCACGTGTGTTGATTGCTGCTATTGCTGTAAAAGTTTCCAACTAAGCACACTTTGACTGGGGAAGATCTATTCTTTTCTTATGATTGATTTTGCCTGTTTTGGTTGTAATGAGTTAAAAAGGCCAGTTCTAACTATCTACTACACCAGAAAATAAATACTGCTTCCACTGCTGTATAATCCCCATGATCTGTAGCCAATATTTTTCTATGGGATGCTGTAAAGAAATGCTACGAAATACTGCAGTCTCTACAGTGATGCTATGGATATATAGTTACGACTTTTTATTCTTGTTTCTCTGCTTGCACAAGTAAAACAGCAGCCACCACCAAGAATGAAGAGGGTTGCTTAAAGGGAAAATGCCTACAAGGGACAAGAGAGGCGAGTGCTGTGTCAAATCCATTTGTCAAAGCATCCTCTTCTCCATGCTCTGTCCAAAACATCAAGGCTAGACTATTTTCAGTATAGAACAAATATTTTACAAATTTGCTGTGTTCTTAATGATTTGACATTTCAGGGCCTCTATGCAGACATTCAATGGTGAGCTCGTAAAGCAGTGCCCTTTTCGAGGTAGCATGGGAAGCTCCCTCAGCAAACCTTTCCTCTGTACATACAGAGATCCTGGCTCCCTGATGGCATGTTTAAGAGGTGCACACAGGCATATGTAGCAATTGCACCCCTAACACAGTGAAGCAGAAGTGGGGTTACTCATGTCAGAATTGCTGGGGAATAGCCAAGGGATCCCCAGGGGCTGCGATGCTTCTTTGTGGATCCTTCCAGCTCAAGTGTCTGGTCCTCAGATCAGTACCTGGCTTTGTTAGACAGCAATCCCGTACCTTAATTTGAATACAGAGGCAAGCAAGTATGATTGCTCTCTTGTTGATTTGGGTTTTGTTTTATAAATGCCANAAAAAAAAAAAAAAAAAAGCCAAGCACTGAAGAACTCTGCTCCCTAACACATACTTTTGTTGGCTTGTTCTTGGGAAAATACTGCCTTGCAGATGTCAACATGCCTTCAGCATCCAGTGTAAGGATGTAAGCAGCAGAAAGGGGAAAGAGTTTTGTCACATCGTTTTTGCTTCTATCTTTTGCACATCTACATTCTCTGGAGCACACTGTTTATAACTGTCAGCAAGAGGAAAGGCCTTGTACATTTTTTTGGCATCACTTCCTTTTGTTCTGAAATTAATTGCTTAGTGGGAGACTACACATTTTAGTCAGTCTCAATCTTAAGTAATTTAATATTGGGGTTGTTCACTTTTGGGTAAGGGGTAATGGCTTTAAACTAAAAGAGGGTATGTTTAGATTAAATATAAGGAAAACATTCTTCACTATGAGGGCGATGAGGCTCTGGCATAGGCTGCCCAGAGAAGATGTGGATGCCCCATCCCTGGAGGCGTTCAAGGTCAGGTTGGATGGGCCCTGGGCAGCCTGACCCAGTGGGTGGCAGCCCTGCCCATGGCAGGGGGTTGCGACTGGGTGGGCTTTAAGGTCCCTCCCAACCCAAGACATTCCATGATTGCATGACTATATTGGGGGCAGAGAACGAATTGCCTTTATTTTGGCAACAGACGTTAAATCTCCTCCCTGACAAAGGAGCATTGTGGGACCTTGGGCATTCCTTGTGACTTTTACATCAGTTCCTAGAGAGAGATGGGCATTTCCTGGCATGTGCCTACCACAAGCATACACAGCTTGAAGAGAAAGGCTGTCTTTAATCATAAACACACACAGTCCCTCATGCACCAAGAAACTGTTCTTATTTGAGATCTTAAAGCATTATTATAAAAAGCTGAGGCAGGAAAACATCCAGTGCAAAGAACTGGTTAAAAGTTTCCAAATGTTATGGTAAGTTTTTTTGGTGGTTTTATTTCTTTTCTCCCTTCAAGTATTCCCCTGTATCAAGTCTTTTGACAGAAACATGATGGTATTTCTGCCTGAAATTGTCTTCTGCCTCAAGTTAAAGGTGACAAAGCACTAATGTATGCAAATATACAGCTTACAGCTTGTTCATTAGCAAACTGAGAAGTAGAGGAGAGTATGTAGGCTAAATGTCACTAAGACATATAAAACTCTGCGTGACTACATAAAACTCTTCATTGTACTAGAAATAGGAACGTGCAAAGTATAAAAAGGAGAGAATATGCAACTGTTCCATTTCCAAATGCCTCACGATGGGTAAGTGTGACACAAAGCACACATGAAGACTAACCTTCTGCAAAGAGCCAGCTTTCCACAGCAAGCTTGAATGCATTAACAACAACTACAACTGCCTGCAAGATTTCCTTGTTTCACAGGGACTCTTCACTCAGAGAAGCTTGCTGCACTTCGCAGTATTTTGACCTAGTGTTCCCCATTCCCTGTCTGTGTAGGCTTGGGTTTGCTCGTTACTTGTACACAAACAGCATCATGGATGTTGCTGTACAGCAGAGGCATCATGGCCCAAACAACTACAGCAAGCACAAGGAATAAGTAAATTCCAGTCTTGAATTATCACTTCCATGCCACAGCCTTGGGCTTTCCTTCTTCTCTCAGCAGGTATCTGCTGAAAAAATTGGACTTGATTTTCCCCTCATCAGGTTATCTCACAATTTCCTACTCCAATCAGCACCTCATCTGCAAAGCTTTTACAAGTTCATGGCTACATGTAATTCACAATATTTGCAAGCCTAAAAGAACCACCATGTATTCTGATTATTGTTAAATGAGGGTGAAAAAATATATATATTTGTCAGTTACACCTTGAAAATTCAAAGACATGGTTTTGAGGCTATCCAAACAGGTCAGATTTAGAAATGCAATTTTAAGTTGTGCATTTAGTAAGTTTCACTTTAACATTTTTGGAACAAAATCCATTTCAGTTTAGAATGCCTTTAAATGATACAAATTAGCTCAAAGTTTTAGTAGTATTGTTAGCACTGTAGCACCATTTCACAAGGGGGAAGAGCAGAGAATCTCAGCTCACCTTATATGTGGGCCATGCTGATTCCTTCCAGTTCTTCATGCTCATGCGATACCAACAGGCAGCACAGCTCACTGCCACAACTTCCTGCTCTAAACCATTGTAGTTTCCACCAAAAAGCTATTTTACCCATGTGCATCACTCAGTTTTGCTGAAAAAATGAAACCAGACCTTCATTCACGGAACAGTGTTCCCTTTTCTTTCTTTCTTTCTTTTCTTTTTTTTTTTTTTAAAGCATATTGATCTCATTTTTACTTTTAAAAATGTGATCAAAATAAAAAGCACAAAACCTCTGCCAGCTCTAACACTAATTTTTGATGAAAAATTCATTTCAGAGGTCTTTTTGTTATTCCACTTGGAATAAAAATAATTTCAAACTACAGAACAGCTTGCATAACAAAATCTACGCCCAAAGTCTTCCTAATAAAAGCAGAGAAACAACAGTAAAGCAAGAATATATCCATGTTTAGTATTTGACTTTTAGAAAAATAGGGAAGAAATAGTTGTATTTGACAGTCGACGAGTATCTCTGTTTCTAGAGCAAGCTTCAAGTTTTTTTCTAGGGATCACAGTTGGAGAGCTATAAATCAGGAAAGCAGTGAAATTCAGACACAATGTTTGGCCTTTCTCAGAAAGGCAACCTATTGCTCTTGAGATAATGGAATGGAGGGAAATTTCATGTAACAACTAAGTTTTTTTTTAAGCATTACAAATGAAGAAAAAAGCTCATGATCTCTAACGGCATGAAGTCCAGAAGATATACTCCCCCTTCAACCCTCCCCCCCAAAAAACCCACTGTAAAAGTAAGCAATCAAAAGATTAGAAGCTTCTCTTACATACATCATAATGATTTTGAGGGAGCTGACATCTGTATGTCTGGTGTTATTTCTTTCACTAAACGAAACACCAAATCACAGACAAGATGTATTAATCCACACAGCCACCAGATGGAGCTGAGGTTATGCTTTACACAAGGGGGAGCACAGCTCATTTCTGGAAGGATTTCAGTGAGCCGTACGCGCGTGTATAACACACCGATAAATGTGCACAGACACACACTGCACTCTATAAATTAGGTATATTGAAGTAACTTAAAAGAGCAGTAGGAGCTAGTAGAACAAGTTGACCAGCTTCTGCATGCTTTCCTGGTGTACAAAGAGTTAGGTTTTCTTAACTGTGACACCACTATGAGCCACTAATTCTTAAACTTGTAGGAGTGCAATCCCTTTGACATCTTTATTTCTCTTCCAAATATAACTGAAATTGGCCAGTAGTTTCAAAACCTGCTTTACTACACAGACATACAGACAGACAGCAGAATTATTTAAACCTCATTAACTGCCTTAGCGACCAAGATGTAAAATATCTAAGAGACTTAAGCACCAACCCCCAAACTTACGCTTCACAGTACTTTGCATATTTGAAAATACATGCTTTTATATATACACACACATACATACACATATGCAGTGAGCAAGTGAGACTGTACCCCAAAAGTACAGCTTCTAAAAAAGCCACACTGCTTTCCCCACACACTCACACAGTGTGCCAGAAGACCCAAATTAATTACTAGGACAACAGTAAGTGACTCAGTCAAAAGGCATATACACATCACCTCAATTTAAAATGACTTGTTAACATTTTCTCCCACTGTTTTAATGAAGTTGGCTTGAATCCCTGGAGTTTAAGGTTGTTAGAACACAAATATGTCAAATCTATTATATATATACTTGTTGTTAGCACCTACTACAAGATATATGGCCTGAATTAGTACTATAGTAGATACTGGAAAACTTGATGACAACTACTGCTCCTTTCTCTTCACAGTTTACATAGAAAAAGGCAGTTCTTTTCTAAGAGATTTTTACCCCAACCAAGAAAGATTTCGGGTAGGAGCACAACACTGTGGTCTGTGTTATGGAGCAACTCTACCGCTGCCAGAAGCAGAGCACCTGAAGAGAACTGTTTGTAAAATGATTAACCTTTGGTTTCACCAAGAGCTTTGAGATTTCCAAGTCTGAATTCATTAAGAGGCAGAATTAAACACAACATTTTCATAGAAATAGAATTGCTTTGGACAGATCAAAACATTGTGCTATGAAATCATTTAGACTGCACTTGTATATTGCATTATAATTTAAAGATGATGCCACTAAATAAAAGGAGACTTCTAAGCTTTTCTTCCTCTCCTCCTTCCAAAATACCAGAACAGAAATCAATTCACTTTCAAGAAGTATTTGGATTGCAATGACACTAAAATAAATACATTGATTCCACCAATGTTTCTCCAAATCACTTCATCCCATGGTCCAAGCGATAATTACATTTTACCAGGACTGAAAAAAACCTGCCCAGACGTACTGAAGCCCACCTGCATTGCTCCAGTTGCTGTGAATGCCATCATTCACTATTGAAGTGCATAGGGTTCACCACCCCTGTCCCCTTCTCTCAGCCACCTGAAGGTTCTCTTTGATAATCTCACTCGTATCCGATGTTCTCTTTGCAGTAGCTGCTATTTTCCCTGACTGCTTTGGCTGCAAAGCCTTTCCTGATCATTCACCTGGAACTCCAGATCCAGCCAGACCTGCTGCTCCTGGAGCTGGTGCTGGAGAAACAACAGAAGTGCTGCTGATTGCAAAGGAGGAACAAAACTGCACATGGCAACTGGCAAGATGTAAAACATCCAGCAGGTAACAGCATCCCCTGGGCAATCTTTCTCTCCTTAGGGAGGAAGGTCGTGCCCTTATTAGCATCCAAAGCAGATGTGCAATTCTCCTTCTGGGCTAGAGGCTCACTTCTGTGCAGCCACAGCCTTTTGCTGCACAGTATAACCTGCTATTGAAGCCAGTTATTCCTCTATACCAACTGCACATAAAAGGGATATAAGGACGTGCCTCTAGAAAAAAAAAATAGATATATCTATATGTAAGCTATTTTATCCCATAACTACCACAGGTAAGTTTTCTCTTTTCCTGGCTTTTGGGAGAAAACTGCTGGTGAAGAGTACTTCTGCAGCTTGTGTCGTCTGAGCTGCTGGGATAGATATCTTTTTTCCCTTCCTTTTTCCCCAGTCCAGTGCCTTGACTACCACAGAATATGCAATGCCTTCCCACGCCATCCAACGCAGTCTGTTAAATACCACAATATGGGCAATAGATGCTCACTGTGCGACGTTCTGATAGTTGTTATGAAGTTGCCTTCACTAGTGATTTGGGTTTAACTGTCCTCCTACCCCACAGGTTATGTTTGCTGCAGCAGCTAGCTGCTCTGCAGTTCTGAAAGCTCCTGACAGAAGACATCCTGTTGCCAGTAAAGTTCAGCCTGAGGTAGGTAGCTTTCAGCCTCAGGATCCATGAGATCAGCAGCCAAGACTGAGGCTGCATTCCCAGTCCTGCCCTTAACTCACTTGTGAAAGACAAGAATCAGGTTATTCTCAGAGACCTCAGCAAATCTGCTGTTTGTGCTCTCTTGGCTCAGCTTTAAATTAAGGATGGAAGTCACCCTACGCTAATGCCGTAAGTCTCTGAGGACAACACAGCTGTCGGAAAGGAGAGTTAACGTGTCCTAATCTCAACTCAGTTTTCCAAGACATTGTTTCATTCTTTTTTGAACCACCTTGGCCATCAGATGAATGTGAACTGCAGAGCTGCAGACCCATCACCTACTTCCTTTGCTTTCTTCATATGAGATTTCATCATTGTAGAAAGCAGGCAATTTCCCCAGCTTCATAACTGCTGTAGCAGAAAGCCTCCAGCATATCACCCCTAACTACCACTCAGTAAACCACGATGTCACTGGTGCATGCTTTCTGCATGAAGAGGCAAAAGAGTAGACAAGAAATGCCAGTAAGAGTCAGGGTACGAGGTAACACACCAGCGCACATCTGAAAGTCAGGAATCAGAGCTGTTGGTGTCAGGTCCAGCTATGGATCTGCAAGAAGCATAGAACTGGGCTGGAAGCTTCAGGGTTGGCTTGACTTTCAAGCCTCATTAGCACTCTTTAGATATGCCAGACACTGCTAAGACTACTAAGAGAACACGGAGCTCGAGGGCACTGGAATCTAATTCTACCTTAAAGTGTTTTTCTTGGTAACCAAAAGTTAAAGTAGCCTTTCAACTGTGTAAACAAACACACATGTTCACTCCATGCAATTTTCCAATTAAAGAGGGACAAACATGCATTTAAAATATGAAGTGGTAAAAGCTTTCCACAGCATCCTGCCCAGCATAGCAAGCTGTAACTGCAACACATCTCACTTGGATAACAATGCTGCCTGCAAAGTTTCAAGGGCGACCATAAAAGATAGTGTAACATGAAAAAGGAATAGCATAATGTGCTTTTAGACTACACTCTATGCAGCCATCACAAGGTCTCTGTAGACAAGTCCACACCACAAGTGCCCAGCCTGCACACCCTGGGGAGGATATCAGGTCAGGTTCTGACCTCTGCTGTTGTGAAAATCAAACCTCACTGCCTTTACACGGACACTCGTCTCATACTGGGCATGGCTGTAGCTCCAGAGCAACCTGGTCACAGCCCCAGAACAGGAGCCTGATGGCCTGTGAGGCCTTGTGCTAAGGCCTTGAGGTGGAGTCTGTGCAGCAGAGCTCGGTTTGCTCCTTGAGGCAAAGCCCAGCAGTTGGGTAGTGCCCCAGGGTGGAAACGAAAATCAGCAGTGCCATCAGCTACTGCTGGAACAAGGACTTGTGCCTCCATTTTGCGATGTCTGGGGAACCACAGGCTGGAAAAAAGCATGCTGCTGACAAAAACCTGCTGTTACCTTGAATGTAGCATGCAGGCTGGGAAAGCTGAGACTCAAGGTGCAAAAAGAGTTGAGTTATGGCTGATGACACAGCCTGAAATTAAGGCAAGTGAATGTCTCCAACAGCAGGAGTGTTATGTCTTCTTATACCAGCGTTTCATGCTACCGCTATTATTTTATGCTGCCAAACAGCCAGCAGTCACCTTACCCTACAGCATGGGGTGTACAATTTTGTGCACAGTGTCCCATGACTGCAGCAGACAAGACTCAGCGTGATGGAGATGACTGTACTCCAGGTGTATATTCCTAAGGACCAAGTTGTGGCTGGAACTGCAGATACCCATCCATGTAATAAATACAGGCAAATTGCTAATGATGAGACTGAAAATATTCAGCTCCAGGCAGAGAACAACATTTCAGCTCCATATTTTAAGTTTATCACTAATAAACTGAGAGAAACTAGTGGCTTATAAAGCGTAGTGGCAGACGCGCTTTAAGAACAAGACTCACTGTTGTGATTAAAAGGTATTTGCCTGATTCCACAAAGACCTGTAGTTCTCTGTGTGTATGCATATGCACGTATCTTATTTTTATGGAAGATCACCCATCTTTCTCCTCCTAAGGATTTCATGGCTTTATGTACATTCTTGTTACATTGAGAATCTGCAATAATGTTACCAACGAAATTGTCTATGAATAATACATTACGGCACTGCATAAAATTGTCAATGATTTCTTGAGGGATAATGAAAACTACTAGTACTCACTGGGTGTTCAGGCAAGGCAGTACATCGCTAACTAATTTATTTTAGTCTTTGTTAAATAAAATATACAATTCATTCAACTCTACTGTCATATATCATACAGCACCAGAGCAAAATAGGAAAATGATCTAAGCACCTAAAAGGTATGGACAGCCCAGAGCTCAGCTCTGTTGCTGCACAATTACATGGGGACACTGAGGGGACAACGGTATCTCTGCACTGAAAGGCAGGAGCCACTGCTCAGTTTTCAGGCTGATACTCATAAAATCTGAGTTTCACAAGCACTGCAGAGTTACTGTATGTGATGCCTCAGATATTTAGATATCTCTTGGTTCACTCTTTTTGTGCTGTAGCAGTTAAACCGTTAGCCTCTGCAAAGGGAGACAGCCTGTTGCCCAGTGAGTATGCCAAGTCACATCAGCAAATGGTGAATTGTTTTGGTAGTAATGCCGGTGCAAGGTGCAAGCAACATTGCTGAGTAGAAATCAGTACAAAAAAAAAAAAAGTGATTTTGGAGGGTATTCTTTTTCAAATATTAAGACAGAAAAATTAATTTTACTAAATAGAGTTCACTTTCTGAAGTACCTACTCCTATTGTTTATTTCACAACATATTGCTTTTGAAAGCAGTATTTCCAAACATACTGCATGTTCATTAAAATTAATTAATAACCAAGTCTTGACAGTAGACAAGTAGACTGTCTACAGCAGGGCTTGGTGCTATTGCTGTCTGTCGACTTCTGAAGCAATGACTGTGAGCTGCATGGGTGAGCCCAATGGCACTGGCACTCCATAGATACAGACCAAAATCCTTCCCCAGGGATTCAGTCCTGACCTGCTGATATAACACCTATAGAGACATTAAATTCTCAACATACGACTGCCACATAATTTGAAAATATACAAATCTTCCTCCTCATAACACTTCAGAAACAAAATGCTACCAAAAGCAATAAATCCTTATTTATTTCTAAGTGAAAAGCTTTCTTTGGCATTACACTTAAATAATCACAACTAAAAACTGGGAGCGTTTATCCAAGGTCTTCACACCCTATTCCATTTACTCACAAAGGAATAGAGTGTTTTGTTATAAAATAAATTATAGTATAAGCAATGTTACTTTTTTACAAACGTATCCAGATACGCTTCTGCCTCATTCACTTCACCTATGGGTAGGGTTGGCTGAAGTGATTTGCAGGTAAACCTTTTGAGAACCAAAATAAGTTTTTCAGTGGTAGTTTTTATCACTATCAACATGGATTGAGATAAGAGATAAAATATGAGATTAGGAGGACAAAGCTCAGGGAAACACAAAACATTTCAGTCCCTTTCAAAGACCATCTAGCTGAAAATGTTGCATTTCTATTTAATTCTAAAACAACATTTTTCACTTCATTCCCTCAAACAAATACGGAAAAAACATGACAGCAAATCTGAAACTTTTTGTCATAGCGCTCATGCTCTTTTTCCCACAACAGCTCAGCTTACTTTTTCCAGCAGGCTATATTAAGAGTTTAATTTCTCTTTTAGTAACTGAACAAACGCAGCTGCTCCAAACACGCTCACATGTCAGCCACCTACAAAATATGCTTTGAATTCACAAGACACAGCAAAATTTAGTAAAAAATGAATGTTTGATGCTGGTACTGGAGGGACCCTGCATGTTTTGGTTCACTCTCAATCAACCTTCAGATGCGCAGTTCTCAGAGCTTATACAATAGAAATAGAAGGCTTTCAGGGGAAAGAGGAAAAGTTATCGTTTGATTAGCTGAACAGCAAAACGTGTCCCTAAGAAGGGGAAGGACAGAAGAGAACTATGTACCCAAATGGATAAAGGCACCTGAGTTGAGCTGTTTAATCTGAAATGCAAGAGCACTTTAAAGTGTATTTTGCTGTAGCTAAACACACACAAGGATTAAGCTAAACAGATAATGAATCCCCCAAATAATGAACTCCAAAGCAGCAGTGAGTTCAGCAGCATGGAGCAGATACACAGAATTTTGTCCACTATGATCTTTCTTAAAAACTTCAAGTTAGCAGCTTAATAAACTTTGGCTGCCAGGGAAAATATAGCAACTGCTTCTAACATTTTCTTCCACAGACAGGCTCTGTGATCCAGGGGAGGGAGGGAAGAGCAGCGACCAGGAAACCTTCGTGCACATCTGCTCTATTTCCATTCTACGTTTTTATTCCTTCTTTGTATCACAGTACACTCACAATCTTGTTGCCTGGGAATATGAAACCTGCAGCCGATATATCTTAACAAGCGTGTTTCTAAACAGAGTCTAATCTCACTGCTCTTCTTTGCAGATGTAATTGCCTTTTCTCTAGGTACCACCTAGACAATCTATCTGCATGAAACCTTAACCGTACTCTTTAAACCAGCAGGCTTTGCAGCAAAACTGTATTTACCAAAACCTTCTGCTTCCAGAGGGAACCCCCTGGCTCTCTGGACAGTCAGAAAACCTTTGTAATTTTTTTGTTTTTTTTTAATACGCACATTGAGAATGAAATCCCTGTGAAAACATCCTAAACGATCTCCACAAACTCTTGGAGTGCAGACCCAGCAATTCCTCATAAAAGAGTGACTTACTACAGCTGCTGATGCTAACACCAGAAAGTAAGTAGTAGTAGTTCTCTTCATACTGCAATTCAGAAACCTTCCAAAGTTCTTCAGAAATTCGGCCCTTCCTGCAGAAGCCAGAAGCTCAGGACGGCCATTAGTCAGTTTACAAGCAGATGCATATCTAGTCTATTTGTGCCTTAAATAGTTATCTAAATCAGATATGCTTTGAACTAAAACGTAGGTGAAGCAGCAACAGGCTGTTTTAACCTTTCTTCTCTGGGCATTTTTTCAAACCCCTGAGGACAGGGATTCAGTCATCCCATTGTCCCTGTGTGCACGCACAGGAAAAGGGACAAACCATGAGTTAAAACTACAGGCAGCACCGAGTGTCCTCATCAGACACCTCGAGCAGGCTGCACTGACATGGCAGCGTGGTGTCAAAGCACACTGACCCCAGAAGAGCCTTAGGGGACAGCACCATGGCGATTTGCTGGTGGGAGCCTGCAGGACAGATCAGTGCTTCTGGAAGGAAGCTTTTTTGTCTGGTACAGCTCTGCAGGAATGCATTTCCATGAGAAATCAATTTGAATGCTTTCCAAGGAAGTATGACACTGCCTGGCTATACCCATTTCAGCGTGGCCCCTTTGCTGTCATCTTCTAAATCAATTTCTCTCACTTGGTGCCAACGCAGCATATTAGTTTTTAAGTTGACTCCTTGCTGAATAAGATATGGCAAATTCGTGAATTTTATTGGTTATAAGAAAGCTTTGAAAAGGAGAACAATAGAGAGAAATATCAGAGCTAGACTTCAGATCATATATTGCTTTTTCATTCAACACTAGAGGGGAAAAAATCATTCTTTATCTTGTAATGTGATTCATGGTTCTTTCCACGCATAGGGCATTGATAATGTAATTCATGAATTTGGCATTGGTAGTCTTCACCATTTTCTTCACATATATTCTGCTAGCATGAGCTTGCCCACACTCTGAAAAGCTGTGCTGCCTTAGGTATGTCAACACAAGGGCAAGCCTGAAGGAGGTGCATGGGACACGGAGTGTGTTTCTGAGGGGAAACTACCCAACCTTAGCAGGTGTGAAGCTAGCCAAAGCCTCAGAGATGAGTTCACTGTTTTGGGGTAGCTTTTTAATTCATTATTGCCTTCTTCTAAACGCTGAGCTTTGAAGAGAAGAACCTGACTACTGCAATAGTTTCTCTTCTAGTCAAAAAATGCTGTCTAAAGTCTCTCATCTTTGATTACAGAAATTACAAAGATATAATAAAATAAAGTAGACCACTCTCAAAGCATGGAAAAAGCAGGCCAAAATCTTTGCTCTTTTTTTTTTTTTTTTAAATGCAGCCAGATACTGAAGCTGAGGTGCAGAAAAATGAAGCCACTTGTGGCAGTAAGAGCTCACGTTTCAGTGCTGTGCTCACTGGCCTGAAGTTGTACTCTTGGTTAGTATGAAAGTGTCAGCAAAAATAAAATTTAGCAAGTAACAAGTTTACAGTCCTGTCACAAGAAAGGGCAATTAAGATGTTATTAACTCACAATGCACTTGAGCTAAGTAGCTTATCTGCATAAAGTCAGGGCACCGCAGAACTGCATAGGATCATACCAGCCTATACAACAATCCTATAGAAAGTGGCACATCCCAAAACTGTATGCCCCAACCCTGCAAGTTTAACTGATTGTAGTTATTGAAATTAATTGTCTAGCTCAGATTTTCAAAGAGCAAAAGACATTCAGAACATATTTCCAATCAACTTTCTGTTGGAAGAATTTGACCAATTTCTGCTTCAATTTTACATTAAATTTATTTAAAATAAGAATCGCACTTCACATTCTGTGTGAACAGGCTTAATTCTTGTTAGAAAAGTCAGCCTTGAGCTATTCCAAGCACATACAGCTCTAGAGACCTATAAATGCCATTTGATAATAATTTTCCCACTTACGTGGCAAATAAGAATTTTAACACAGGGAGGGAAATGTTTGTGCTGCACTGCCTTCTTTGCTGCCCAGTGACTCGTGGCTGATGTGCGGCGGGTATTAGTTGCAGCGGATCATCACCTAGACTTTTGTATTTTTAAATGCTTTGAATATGCACAATGGAGTGTAAATGCCAAACAGCATTGTTTTAACAGCACAGCACTATTCATGCACAATGGAATTAATCTACAAGCATTTGGATGTAAGATCACCCTCCACAGTAAAAAACAAAAGGGAACAGTTTAAGATCTAATTTAATGATAATTAATACTACCTAATTTCTAGCTAATTCTAGCAGACTAGCTTGCCTCTCACTAGTGAAGATGATTCATGCTTGACGGATAAACAAAACGCTCTCTAATGCATGTATTGAGATAATGCACTGTAATAAAAATACGGTAATCCCTAATGGCAAGTATTGAAGGCTTACTTATATTTGCCACTATTATCATTAGTTTATATCCAGTAACCACTCAGTTGTCCCAAGCACTGCAGTTGCTGTATGGTACGTAGTGAACTTCTTTGAGCTGTTCATAATGAATCAACTGAATGTTGTAGCACATAAAACATCTTCCAAAGAAAACAATGTTTTGGAAATTCCAACTTCCTTATCTCATCATGTAACCTGCATTCACCCCAAAAGTGCTTAAAAAGCGCTGCTATCAGGCACCAGTTATGGCGATAACTGATGTTTTGATGGGGATTTCACTGCTGCAGTATGTTTGCAGCCATCTATGGTACGTTATGTGCCATTCTGCACGTTTCCCCACATTGCATCACCTGCTGCATACTGCAGGACACTTGAACACAAGTCCTTGGAGGAGAACACTTTGTGGCATGACACCAGCTGCTCTCCAAACCTAATGCCTGCCAGGGCTCCTTCAGAGACTGCAGCACCCATACAGCATCGACACCACACGTCACAGCACTGTGCACAGCTCCAATCACACCCGTGAAGCACAGCAGGGCTGCTCTGGGAGCACCCATGAAAGCACCTATAGAAATGTTACGTTTGTTTCCCTATGAAGCCTTCACACTGGAACAAGCAAGCAGCAGGTTTTAGTGATTCACGAAGCATTGATGTAAAGCTCCTCTTCAGCCTCACAATCATGGAAAGGTAGGTTGATCTGAATTGTACATATACAACAAACTATACAGAGTTCATAACAGGCCAATACGACGAGTTCCTCCCGCTTCCGTATTAGCATTCACTGATTTCTTATTACTATTAACAAAGCTTACATTTTAAAAAGTCTCCCAAAAGACTAAGGAACATGTTTCACGTAATTCTTTATTTCTACCTGGCTCAACTCCGTGCTAAGCTGCAACATGTGAGCCATACCTGACCCAGGTTCTGGAGGCATCATCTGGTTTGCAGTCATTTCCGGACCATATTTATCTGAGCTCGGTATTTTGTTTATCTGAGCTACATACAGTATAAACATATATAAAGGGGAAGAGAAGTCAGCTCATGATTTTGTGTTACTGCAGCTTGTTCTGAGCCGGCGTGGGCATTTGTGTGCAGAACGGCACTGAGCTGTGCAGATGTCCCCTAGGGGAGGCTGCTTGCTGAGGTAATGCTACTGATATATGAGGAGGTTTCCCGCTCCTACAGACAACTTCTGCTGAGCATTCTCCCTGCTGCAATAGATTCATAATTTAAAGAAAAAAGGCACTAAATAATTTCTGAAGGTGTTACTTCTGAAATGAAACCATTTTTCACAGTAGAGCCCCAAACAAAGGATCCTCTGTCACTGAATCTATCACACATGACATCTCTGTTCTCGCGGGGTCAGCCTCCCTGTAAACAAGCAAAAGGCACTTCTAATGATTCACCCTTGCCTAGAGAGGCAGAGGAGGAAAGTATCCATTTTCTTCCAAAACATAGGTTGACAGACCTGTGCGGATGAGACGTTTACATGAAAAGTGTGCCTTTCTTATGCAGAGAGACAGCTTGTTTCTAACATCCCCTTTCTGTTAGGGGAAGGCAGGGGATATCCTACCTAAATCAGGTGCTCTTAAAGCCATGGGGCATAAAGCACTGATTGTCTTTAAGTTTATGCTAACGAGTAACAACATTCCTTTGTGGTCTGGGAGGCTAGCAGCATGTTGGTATAAAACTCTGGGGAGTCGTTCCAAAAACCAACCAACCAACTGAAAAACAACAAACAAAAGTGGGAATTTGCAGTCTCACAACTTTAATGATGAAGGAAATCTGCTTTCCCTCTTCCATTACCATTTCCTGTTGGGCAAAAGCATGTATAACTGCTTTTATATATATATACACACACATACAATCAAAGCAATAAAGCAACAAAAAAGCCTGATAGGGCTCGAATTGAACTCCTTTCACTCCTCCATAAGAGTGCTGAGCAGAATGAGCCCCCAGTCTACACACTTTTACTTGAAGAAAGGTACACAGGGCCTTGTTGATTCCTCATTTACCACTTGACCTACAGACACAGCTTCACCATTCTCACTGCAAAGCACACTGCTGGTAGGGGCTCAGCTGAGCCGACAGTAACAAGCAACTTGTGACATACAGGACTTTACAACTGATCTCCAAGCTGCCTTGCATGAACATACTGTTAACCAAGAGCTTTGGATAAAGTGTGCGTATCAGGGATTAACCAGGGTAGGCCTCATTAGGTGCTGCATTGTAAACCCTGCACAAAAGGGCTAAGCTGGGGAGTTTGCAGTCAGCTTTCAAGGAGTAATCCCTTCATGTTACCCACTAACAAGGACTCCCAGATTCACCCACCAAGCTCCTATGCAATCGAGTCACCTTGCTGTGGTTAATCCAGCAGGCAGCTCAGCACCACACACCCACAGTGGGGTGGGGGAGAGAATCTGAAAACAGTAAAACCTGTGGGTTGAGATATAGGCTGTTTAATAGTACAGAAAAGGAAGGGAGAATAGTAATAATAGAATATACAGAATGAGTGATGCACAATGTGGTTGCTCATCACCCACCGCCAATGAGTTGCCAGAATACTCTTGCATCTGAATGTACAGTTTTCAGCACAACTGAAAAAAAAATGTACACAGTAGTCCTGCTAAAACCCACCTAATTCCAGTCTAACAGGTCCCACTGGTGAATAATTTCGTGCAAAAATTGCACTGCTGAAGATAAATGAGCTAGATTACCTAGGAAATATCTCATCCACCTGAGCAAAGGGTGCTAAACAGCGTAGGAACGTGCGCAAAGCCAAGCAACAGAGGTACATACTCATTTAGGAAAAGGAAAAAATAATAGAATAATGTTATACCCAGGCTTCCCAACCCAGCTCAAATTAAGGGTGGAATTTCATTCTATCATTTCTTTCCGTTATACGCTTCTATTTGGAAAAGTTAAGACTCAGCTATTAAAATGCACACTGAAAATCTCACAGGCAGAGCATTTCAACAGGAAAATCAACATTGTTCATCAGGACAAGGAATTGCTTCTAACTTTTACATCAGAATTCAGCATAAAATACTTCCCAAAATTTCAATTTCTTCAAACAGAAATGTCAGATGTCTGTGTTCATCACGAAGCTTTCAGTAAATATAAGCATCTAACGTAGTACACACACCAAGGTGACCAAGGCAGACATTGCTTATGACACCACTTATGTTCAAAAGCAAACAAACAAACAAACAAACTCACTTCTAACACAGACAATTTCGGTCTTAAAATTTCAGGAAGCAAAATGAAAAAATTAAAAAAACAAAAGATACAGAAGATAAGTCATTTGACCTACAGGTCAAGGTTACACTATCCATTGACTTCTCTCCTGACAGAGCACGAGCACTTGGCTAAGTACCACCCCTTACTTACCTCTCAGTGCAAGGATATCGCTATAAATTCAGACTTCCCACAGAGAATGCTTGAACCTGATCCCAGGGAGAGCAACCACTGGACTGATGGACACAGCTAAAGGCTGCTGACATCTGCACAATTGCTCACCCTGTGGAGGGGATGTGAAGTGTGGAGAGCTCCCTGGGAAGATTACTTCTAAATAGCAGATCAGCTTGAAAGAATGACCTCTGATAATTTAAACTTGTACACTGTTGACATTTTAGTTAAGCAATTCATAAGATTACAAAGTGCTTCTACTATATTTTAAGACCAAAAATCCTATGGTCTGCTTATGCTGCTGTATTACAACTTAATCAAGTGACATCAAAGAAATCTCATTTCAGCAGGATCCCTTTAATTAGGCTGCAACAAGCTTTGTCCTGTTAGAAGTTTATAGCAAATTTAGTGGAAAACACACCGTGCAGTTCTATTTAGTCTTATTCCATCCCATGCAAATACCATATAAAATATTTTAAAAGCCTGCCATTACAGGAACATGCTGTTCTGCTAGTTCTCAGACTCAGCCACCAGTGCTCTCACCTGGGAGAAATACTGCCCAAACCAACACCACTCACAGTTTACAGAGAAAGGAAAAGGCCTACTTCCATCAGGAAGCTGCAACGTGTTAATGTAATGTGAGCCCATCCAGTGGAGGCTATTTCACCATTCCGGTAGCTTCCAGAATTGGTTGTAGGAGGTGCTGATGCCAAAGTACACAGCAGTTGCTCTTCATATGCCGGGGAAACAAAGGTAGGAGAGGTAAAACGGTGCAACAGAGGTAGCTGGCATTTTCATGGCAGAGCATAGCATTGCAAGCCTAGTAGCCCAAATCACCAAGATGAGCTTTCTCTACTAAAAGGCTTCTGCGAGCATGGGAAAAGGAGGAGTGACGTGGAGGCTGCACTCCTAAAATTAAGGATGATTCAGGTTATGGCCACTGATCTGCTACACGCTGCTTTAGCCTCCAGTCTAACCATAAGGAACTCCACAGAAAACTGGCATGGGATCAGCTGTGTTCATTGGGGATATGCTAATAGTGTGTGAACAGTGAAGAACAGCAGAAGGCACAGTACAAAGGAGATGGGCATGATTCTTATAAAGCAGTATGGATTGTCATGGATATACAGTTCAAGCCATTCATTTCAAATTGTAAACACATTCGCTCTGCTCCATGAAAAGTAAAGTGACTGCTAAGCCTCACAGCGCTTATTTAATTTTCTCCCATCTATGTCTTAAACAAAAGCAGTAAGAGCAAAAGTGCCCAATTCATAAAGTCTTCATTCTCAAGCCACTGAGCCATGCCAAAATCTGCTTTGCATTCCCAGGCAGGAGGGCCCCAGCCTCCAGTCGGAGCAGCACATAAGCATCCGAGGACAGTTGGCTCCGCAGGGACACATTTGCCTCAAACAAGAAATATTTAGCTCTCAATTTTTACAGCCATTTGAAGTGGTGCCTTTCTAGAACTCAGTTGGAATTTGGAGAAACTAGAAGTGCATTTAGATCTTACCTTCTAAAAATAAACTCCTTTCTCTATGCATTCTGATGCTCAGCACCGAGATGATAATAAGCCACTCTTAGAAACAGCACCGCACGACTACCAGCACCGAGCGACTTAGCACAGAAGAGTGCCTAGTATTGCAGCCTGAGGGACATGAAAGAAAAATCATGACATGGAAGAAAGGATGGGAAAGGTGATGGCAGCTGCTTTACTCAAGCAGTTTAGTCATCCTACCAGGATGAGATAACCAACTGCTTGACATCCAAATGCTGATATCCAAGAAAATTGCAACAATCAATATTTTATCATCTGGCTTTCTGGCATCCACGAGAAAATAAATTTGCATGAAATCAGGACACAGTGGAAACCTACTCCATGACACCACATTACAGCAGTAAATGGAAATAGAAGTAAAATAAAACTGGATCTAAGAATGAAGCCCTGGAGGGGATACAAATTAGTCACTGCAGAAACAGATGCAAAGTAGGCAGACTGAGCAAACTTGGAGAAAAGTGTAACGAGGAAGAAAATCAAAGCAAAGCTGTACCCACAGTTCTAAAGGCAGGAGTGAAAGGGCACAAGTGGGCCATGCTTTGCTTCACTGATGAAGTTCACCAAGTACAGTTGCTTTTCTAAGCAGACCTGTAGAGCAGACTTTCAGCATGAAATGGAAGCACTTATTGGAAATTTAATTTACAGAAAAAGCAACAACCACACCATCTTGTTTCCTCTGAAAGAGTATCTGCAGAAAGTTCTGGTATATCTAATACTCCTGCCTCTTAATAAAACACTAATCAGGGAAGTAGGAATATTATTATTTAAATCTTACCACTTCCATTAAGTTTTGTGACAGTCTCGCCTATGTCTTTGTTATTTAACACTGAGCTTTCTCAAGAATGTAGTTCCTTTATTTCAAAATCCTGGCCTGAGACATTTCCTGTCCTGAAGAAACCAGCTCCACAGCAGTGTGACAATTCTTACTCCTTCACACGTGCTACAATCCTTATCTCATGGAGGTGAACTGACATTTTTCATCTTCTGAACATACCACCACATTTCCAAACAGGCATACAGAAATGGTACACTCAGTCATTTTCAGTAAGTAGTATTAAATAAAATGATTTGGAATGAGGTATACTGCCCTTAAAGGATGGCTTGAGAATATCTTCATCTACATCACTGTTCCTCAACTGTCATAAAACAAGCAAAAAGATGTACAACAACCGATCGGTTATATTTAAAGGCCTCTCTCTTAGCATATCGCTGTTTTTTAACACTCCTATATGATGAAAGTTGACAGAGAGATAACAAAAACAGTTGCAGTACAATCTAATCCAGAAGGTAGCCATTTAAAGAGATATATTGTGAGTAATTTGAAGACTGGCAATGACTGGTTTTGACAGGAACAAAAGCCAAGCTGTCTTATTTAGAGGTGTAGCCACATTGTAAACCACTGACTTGAAAGCACTGGCACCTATTTGGCCTTAAGCCACTACAGGAGAACTACATTACAGCCCTTGTGAAAAGCACAACATTCATTGCAGAATTCCAACTCTCAAATAAATAGATTTTTTTTTAAGCCATAGCTTCTTCAAAGTTATCTTTTTGATTACTTTGAACTCTCTCTTCAAAATAACTTTAGACTTTATCATCAACTTTTCATGCCCAAAATTCTGAGTAGAATCAAATAGAGTTTTTTGTCCCACCATAAATCTTGTGGAACCACAGATTTTAAAGAAAAAACTACAGTTTTATTACTAATCTGTCAGAACCACATTGCCTAATACAAACTGTCATCCTTTTTATTACAGCTACAGTTTGTCCTCTGTCAAAGAAGGAAAATACTATCTTTTTATCAATGTTTTGTTTCTCCTGTAACAGTTAGTACTCTGCTAAATCATAAGAAATATAAATACCAATGCCATTAACGATTTTTTACAAGTGACAGTTTTTTCAAAGTAGTGCTGAATATATGTCCATTTTTTACAATGCTACCCTTCCTCCTCCCTCACTTCCCGTACCTAGAAGAATGAATATACAATACTTAGCAAAACGGAAAGGCAGGAAGATTGTCAAAGACTTAATGGCATGAACACTGAATAATATGATTAAAACATTCACAGAATGCTTTGGCAGAGCAAAGCTGAAACATTTATTTAGTTGTTTATTTCTCAAAATACAACACCAAAAGTCAGCCTGAGTTCCAGAAAGACTTTTGCATTCAATTATTTAGGACATTTCTGAAAATCTATAGTCTTGAAATTAACAAGAACTTTTATGAACTCAGAATTTTTGAAAATTCAGGCCACTCAGTTGCCTAATGACTCAGGTAGTAACTTCAGCGTCAACATTCATCCTGCAAGACTGATTCAGTGCTGCAAGCAGGAATAGCTGAAGAACCAGCTCACGTAGAGCTCCTTAAAAAAGTACCATTACTCCAGCATACCAAAGTAAGCTATATCGCTGTAAAGCAGCTGTTATCTCAACTTATACAATCAAGTGTTTATAAACATTGCCCTTTTGATGGTAACCTCTGTAAGAAGCATTTAATATTATTATATACATGAAGAAATCCTAGATAATGCCTTGCAAGTACAAAGATGTTTGACTTTTGTCTGTAAAATACTCCAGAGCACGAAGCACAGTCTTCCACCACTCTCCATCTGCAAACCCTTACTAAGAGACAACCTCTGTTCAAAGGAAAAGCAAAGGTGTGAGGAACCAAGGCAAAGAACTACAAGTAATTGGTTTAGAGCTAGACAACAGGAGCTGAGCAGAGAGCTGTGCTGGTCATGGTAAAGCCACATCAGACCTTCACAGCCATGATACTGAACACAGCCTGTTCCACGACAAGGACTGCAGGCATTTTGGTTACTTGACAGGTAAGTACTTAGGCACTTGCCTTGTGCCAGCCAAGGGCACAAAACAGTAAGTGAGAGATCTGAGAAATAAGCAACTGGAATCCCAGTTTAGTCATTATTCATCTCTCAAGCATCTGTCATGCATAGGTGCGATTTTATTTCACATCAATATTGCACTTTTGCTTGGTTTAAAAAGTCACTTAAATATTTATCTTCTTGTGCGCCTGGGAAAGAACTTCTCAAGCTAAAGTAAAACCATCTTGGGGGATGATAAGAAAAGCAGGGTTCCAGAATCAAATATGACAGAGGCAAAACAACATCCTTAAGACCCTCTGCAAGGTCATGGCAGAGCAGGAGTTAAAACCCAGGTCACTTGGCAGCTCTTTGCTCTATGTATTTCCCAGTGTTTTTCTACAGATGGTTGTATCCTGAGCATGTTCAAGTGGGTTTTCACAACCAGCAGTCTCAAGCAATCAGGGGAGTACAAAGTCATTGAAAAAACTGCTGCAACCTACCTTACACGGGTCTCAGGCCCAAGTTTATAACTCATCCAAAGTTCTGGAATAATTCCTCAGGTTTGAAGATCATTCACGGCCATCCTCTTTTCCCCTAGATGCCTTCAGTATAGGTGGAGACCTGGGCTGAGAGTTGCCACCACACTCACCCTCACATCAGCCACATGTTGTCAAGTTGTGTAACTGTGGTGTGTCTAACCATACGTGTGCAGGCTGAAATCACACAACTAGCTGTGATGCATGTCCAGCCACAGAGTAAGAAACAAGCCATCACATGTGGTCCTGTTATTCTTTCAACATTACGTGGGCCAGCACTGAAGAAATACTGTGTCATGCATGCAAAGTTGCAGCATCTCCCGTTACATGGATGTTTAAGGTGTGGGGAGAAAAACTGGGAGAAGAACAAAAAAACCAACCCAGCAGTCTGACCTTGGAGCTCCTGTGATGACTGATGCTGCTCACTCAAAATGGTCCAATGTCTCGGTAAAGATCATCAGTTGGAGTGGCCTGAGTGATGTCAAGGACAGAACTTGATGTTATAAAGAGCAACAATTAAAAATGTCTGCAACTGCAAATGCTCACTGACTTTCCAACAAATCTCTGGCAGAAAGTAGCTTTTGTCTTTCAACAAGCTGAAATCCAGGCTATCTTCCTGTGACATTATCTTAAATATATCATTAGTCACGTTGCTAAAAGATATACAGTAGTAAAAAGAGCAGATGTCTTTGGACAGCTGCAACATCATTAGCGGCATAAATTTCTTTTGTGTGATGCTCTTGCATATTGCTACTACCTCAGGAAAACATACAAGAAATCTAACGCTCACACAGCTATAGCTGAGTACTGATATAAAAGAATATCTATTTATTTTAGGTAATTAAAATTATTTCTTTATGAGCACATGAAAGCAGCAGAAAGACACTATTTAAGGAATTAATATGTCAAGCAACAGATGCAAAGCTCCAATTGCTTATGACATATCTATGCCCTGGTGTTACTAAGAGATAATTTATATACTCATATTTGAAAATATAGAACAATTTTTTTTTGTTTAAATCCTCTGGTGCGACTTTTTCACCTCATGCCTGCTGTAGAATGACAATACCACTCCCCAGCCTCTGGTAAAAACAGATGAGTGCTCAACTACAGCTGAAAGCTAGTAGAGATGTTATGGGAAGAGCAGGAAACCCTGAACAAGATCTCTATTTCCATACTGGAAATAACACAGGAATTCCTTATTGCTTGATCAAGAAACACAGTCTGTAATTTGAGGCTAAGGTGTCTGCAGCCTCTGATCACCTGCCAGTGACCCTCAGCTTGAGAGCCCATGACATGGATGGAGCCTGAAGCTGTTCCTATGGAGCATATCTCTGTGCTAAAGGACATGCAGAGCAGGTAGGCTAAGGCAGACAAATGGCTGTGTTTGTCTGAAGGAGCCCTCTGTCTAGGCAGAAGATGAAGACAAGCTGTCAAATGTATTCACAGAGAATGTTGGAGAAATAAAATACAATGAAACATCTTCCTTCTCCAGGACTGTCCAGTTTCCTGCTTCAGAACAGAAAATAGCCAAATTTGAAAAGATGTCAAGCCAAAAACAAGCCTGGAACAAACTTTTGCATCAGAATATCATGTCTGGACTAAACACCTTAGCTCAATAAGCAGCTACATATTAATCCCTGCGTCCAGGTTCACACTTACCTGAAACTCCAAACCATGGATTTGACTTAAGGCAGTGAAGAGTTCAGTGCACAAGCTTAGATCTAAGACAAGGAACTAGAGGGTTGGTCCCTTGTGCTTCTGAAGATTGAACAAGAGACCTGTGCTGAGTGATAACAGAGCAATGGGATCTTCTTCCACTCCATACTTTCTCCATTTCATCTTTTGAACTATACCCGGTAACTCTTAAATAATACAAGAGAAGGAGAAAGTCTCCTTCATGTTAACAGCTAGTTAAATATACTTATTATAATTGCTTGGCAGTAGGCCAAGGTATTTCCCTTAAAGTCATACTTTACGCTAACTGTATTATGTTAGCAGTTGCCATTCAACACCCAAACCTACCCTGAAGGTAAGTGGGATGGTTCAAGCGGCTTACTACTGTCTCAGGAGCTGTGCTGAGGCCCTCTCAAGCCTTGCTTTCTCTAGCATGCATAGTCACCAGCTGCTAATATCTAGGGTTGCCAAGCTGAAGGAGAACAGTCTCAGCATTGCTCTTCCAGTGTAAGCAAATCCCAATCTTGTCAGGATTTTGTTGTATGTTATTTACACTCACACTGTATTCAGCCAACACATGCGCATGGGTGAAGATCTACGTCCACCAAGCCCAGGGAGCATTTGAAGAGAGAATGGTAGTGCAGCTCTTTCATACATCACATCACCACAGAGTGGAGGACTCCATCTGGACTTTCAGCTGAAGTTGCTGAAGTTAACAGAGCCCAGGGCTCAACACAGGCTGTTGGTAAAACATGTGAGTTATACTGATGCTATCATCAGAACTGGACTTCTGTATCTTATCAGATGCTGCATTCAAAATGTTCTGGGCCAGATAATTAAAACACCAAATAACTAACAACCAAATAAACAACCAAAAAACTTATAGCCACATTTCAAAACAGCTGTGCACATCTAGGAACAACAAAAAGTGCTTGCCACTGGGCTTTCCTGGAAATCATGTTTCTAAACAGACTAAGCTCTTCTAAATACTTGTCCTCTGGTGTTTGTGCTACAAATACAAGCCCACAAAACCAAGCAAGAATGCTTTAGTAGAAGATGTCTTTTTAATGATTTATATGAACATTATTCCTGAGTGCAATGAAAATTCACTTTTTTTTCTTCCTACAGATATTCATCCCAATTCAACAAGGCATCACAGCTTAGATACTCAAAGGAACTGGATTGCCATGCTTCAGATTTTTCTTGTAATTTATGAAACAAAATAATTAAGAGTAATGTGCTTCTCATTCATTTCCTCAACTAGAACAAGCTGCTCTTCAGTGATTCTGAAGGGCCTCAAAAAGCATTTTTGGTAGATTTTAAGAGACATAAGAGTACAAGTCCCATTGACCTCATACACAAAATGTATCCTCACTTTTCTCAGACACTTCGTAAAAATTTCCACTTTCTACTGTGTCATCAAGTAGTGATCTTATTTCTTGTTAACAAATAGGTGGCTTTGTCTGTGCAAGTAGATATTTTGCAGCTGAAATGAAGATGCAAAAGCAGTTATTAAAGATGTCTCTGTCAAAAATGTCTATGTAAGCATTAATATACATGAGAGTAGTCATCAGAAACCTGAGCCAAACACACACATCTAGAGAAAGCCTCAGTTTTCCACTGACTTTAATGGCTCTTAAATTGGAACAACTTGTTTCTCTGTCACACATGACAGAATTTCTTCACGCAAAGGGCAAATAGTTGCTTGTAGCTGCTTTTTCTTCCAATGCTTGCTGAAGCCTCTTCCTACTAGTGACTGATTCCACAGGGTCATAATCGTAATAGAAACATATATTTACGAAAAAATAGCGCTTAATGCTTTCATGTCTGCTTATTTCTCTTCCCTTTTTTCTAGTCACTATTTCATCCTAAATCATGCTATTAAGAAGAGCAGAAAATCCAGCAGGCACTTTTTTCCCCCTCTAATATTAGATTATATCTATTTCAAAGATAGATATTTCCTTGCTGTGGCATGTACTCTTTTCTTTCCAGATAAACTACTATTCTGCACATTATGTTTGCTACCTTCCAGAAGCAGCAGATAACATTGAAGAGATTTAATTAATATGTACCACAGCACGAACTCAATGGATAGAACATCTACCCTAAAGGAGCAGAGCTGTAGGAGGTAATTAGAGCACACCGTGACATTTATTACTAATGCTCTTCCATTGACATTTGCCGTTGACAGGCTGCATATAAAGATTTCCTCTGTTTGCATTGACTTACAATGATATAAACCTTCCCACGCAAAGCAAGCAAGGAATTCTTTCACTGTTTACAGTAAATTAAGCCGTAAGAGAACAAAATCTTGGCCTTTTTAGAGCAACTAGCAAAACTTCTACCAACTTTTTGTATCCAAATTCCTCTTTCACACAATGAACTACAAAAGGGTTGCTGGTATGAAATGTATCCCCTGAGAAGGGAAGAAGTCCCATGTACCCATCCCCGTTCTCTGCTGGTGTGTAGATTTAGGAAATCAAACAACTGCTTGGAGTAAAACGGATCAGTGCTGCACAAGAGAGCCAGGATCAAGGACCTTCCTCTTCCAACCTCTCCCCAGGCTCTGCTGTTGGGTTGTATTACAGATGGGATCTCTTGGTATTTTACTAGCAGATCTGTGTTGGTTCTGCCCATTTTCTTGGTACACAGAGCACTGCATATTCATCAGCATCAAATAGAGGTCCCTATTCCCATTCCCCTGCCTCCCTGTGCTTCCTGCACATGGCTTGTGATAAGGCTGCTTCCTCAGAAGCCAGATTTGAAATCCCTCCTTCAGACAGAGAAGAGGGGTTCCCGAACCCTTAGAAAGATCCTTTGACACATCCATACATTTCTGTTGAATGTGGCTGAAAATGGCCACCAGCTTCAAAAGCTGTTGGGCTGCAGGAAGGAGAGCAGCTTGCTCTCACTGGTAACTGCGGCAGCTCCTCCAAGTCTCAAATGTCAAATAAGGAGAAGGCTTATGAGTTTAGGAAGCTCAAGAGAGGGAAAAGGTGATTTCAGGTGTTGACACCTCAATTTCATCAAGCTTGTACATGGCCTTACATGATTAAAGCAGGCAGAGCCAGGAAGGCAAGACAGAGCTGCACTATGACAATACTGAAATAATTCTGACAAAGTTTAAAACATCTCAAAACGAGTGGAATCAGCTAAAAAGCATCCACAACGTGGAAGGCAAACTCCACTGATAGTAGCAGAAGTCTCTAGAAACACTACAAGAGCTCTGGTAAAACTTGACACATTTTAGAAGATGTGAAACACGACAGTGGTGGAATGAACTTCGAAAGTTTATTTTAAACACTTTTTGACCCATTAACTCAGATTAAAAAAAAATAAATTAAAAACCACACCCAGTTTCTCCTCTTCCCATCCACCCGTAAGCATGCTAAGCCATACCCTATAAAAAGCCTTTCTATCTCAATTAATATGCTGTTTTGGATTGTCCTGCTGTCACCAGGTGACAGCTGTACCTGTAGCTGTCAGAATACACCTCTGTCACCCAAATACAGAGTGAAACTTTGGCTTGGTCACACTGAGTTATCAGGAAGGAAAAGTGAGTACTTACAATGCTGGAGACAGCACAGGTCAGGTACATATTCAGAATACCTCAGAAATTAGAGGAATTAATCACTACCATGAATAGCATCTCATGTATACAACACCAGAGCCTATTCTTGTAAAATCTTCCACAGGCGGGAAGTGCTTTATGCTATCAGCTAATTGGAATGTAATGAGAGGCGTTACATCCCCCCTAAATTATGTTCCTCTCAGAATATAATCTATATGCATTTCCATTTTTGTGGTAAAGAAGATTTAGCAGCCTCATTCCCTCATAATAGTTATGTCTATGAGAACATCCTGTACGTTCTGTTCAATTTATTTTCTAGCATCCCACTGATTTTAAAAGCACACTAATTGAAAGCGGCAAAGACAGTACACACAATTACACTGTAATTAAAGATTATTTACCTAGAGGGAAGAAGAACAAAATTTCAGATAAAAGTCAGAAGAAAGCCACGTTTCTGGTTAGGCACTCACCACAGCTTCTCACCTGATGCCTACCACTTCCTGTGCTCTTTGCCATTACTGGAAGTGACTGACTGCTGTTGAAGATATCCAGCAGAATGAGGGCTTGTGAGAGCTGGGCGACACAGGAAACTCAGGTAATTGAATTAGAGAGGCTGAATGAGGCTTATTAGCTTGTGCACAGCCCCAGCCTGAAACTGATTTGTCTCCGAACAATTCAGAAAAAAGGCAGGGTGAACTCAAACTTGCCAAGACACATCCACGCCAATGTGCTGTCCTCATTTCCCCACGAAAAATGGCTGTACACAGAGCTTCCTCTTTCCTGTAGCAACTTTAATTACATTTTAACATGATCTTCTACCTTTTTCCAGATTGATCTGCATCGAAATATTTTGAGAACAGCTTCTTTCCAGTCCAACATGGAGCACAAAATATGTGAAGTTTCAAATAAAAAATCTGGCATCTCTAAAGGGTTAAATGCTGCAGTGCATAGTTACATGAACACTTCTTAACTACAAAACATTAAATCACTCATTGATTTCATAATCCAAAAATCACCAAAAGCCTGAATCATTGCTGCATTTTGAGCATACACATTTGTTACTTAGTGACACAGCTAAAGCAATGAAGTCCAGCAAAGGCAGAGATTTTCCTGGGTTTCTCACAACAGTACATGAAGAATAGATTACCTCAGCCAAACAAAAGTTTTTTGGAAGGACTTTAACTATATATGTACAAGCAAGACACATGATCAATACCATCAACCTTAGGACCATACATGTTACTCTCTATACATCAAAAGGAGAGTGAGGTTCGCAGAGCCTAGCTGTTACAGCTGGAAAAATCAGAATTACCTCCTGATAGACAGTGCTCTCACCATGTCTGGTCAGGAAACATGGTCCCATGTGCACTTCCAAGAGTCTGACTGAGGTGAGGGCTTGGCAATGTATTATTGCAATAACACTACAAGAAGGGCAAGATCTCATTAAATATCATCTTTGAGGAAAATATATGACAAACCTTTGTAACCAATGGTCTCTTTTGCAATTCCTTCACTTACATAAGCATATAGAAACAACATCCTCCCCTAAATTTTATCTCCTTTATTTTAGATTATGAACACACTGTATTATTCATAATTTTAAAATTGTTACTGAAAGTAAATAATTTGCAGAAAGCAGAAATCTTGAGGGTATTCTTAAGCTGGTTTCTGTTTATACTGATGTCCTCCAGTTCTGCCAGAAAGATCAGCAATGTTAAAGAAAAGCCACAAAAGCCACATCACCATGGGAATACTCAGTAAAGTCAGATCAGCTGAAACTCTGAAGACAACATACATAACTTACAGCATCTTAAACCCCTGCTTTAAACCCCTTACAGCATGTTAATATCTTGCTTTTAAAAAAGCTATAGCTCCATGAAGAGTACACTACTGCAGCTGTTTCTGAGGGAGCCCCTGTGGAAATGTGGATCAAATGCTCAGCTCATGCTCAGAAAATCTAGTCCTACATCCACTTCAGTGAAAACATTGAGATCCCTACTCAAAAAACAAACAAACAAAAAAACCCACAATTCCACACACACCACAAAAAAAAAAAAAATGCAAAAAAATCATCCAGAGTGCCAGAACATATAATTTCTTTCCCAATTCCAAATAATAAACAAAACAAAAAAACCCAAACAAACAGAAAACAAACCACAAAGCAAAACAAAACAGCCTTCACATCCCCAGATTTCCACTTTCATTGCCAGCTTTCTCATCGTAGCTCTGCAGGACCCTGGATATCCTCCCTCCTGGAATTACAAAGCTAATACTTGTTCTGAAAATTCAGAATCAAGCTGATTATAGCTGGCTTGTCACGGTTTGTCCTTGTATTAGATTTCAACTAAATTCAATTACACAGTGTTCTCCTTGCTGCCATGAGATGAATGGCAGGACGAAGATGAATGAACAAAACCGCTGAAACTGATTGATCCCAACATGCAGACAGGTTGATTAAAGTGTCCAGAAGCAAAATGAGGAATAGTATTCATCTGTAACTACTGGTTGGGTCTTCAATTAAATGCTGTTTTCACCAAATGTCAAGAAACAGTCTAAATCCTGTTGATTTTGCAAGGCCATGTGTGCAGCTAAACAAAAGCTTGATGAACTGAAAAAAAACCCTTTATTTTTTACATCAGTCCATTTACAACTTCCTTTTCAATGGCTACTTAGTCATCCCAAACATTTAGTTGGAGCAATTAAGCACACCAGAAGCGTGTTAATAGGAGGCACACTTTGGTTGTACACCTACTGATAATCATGCAAGTTCCAGGTAAACAGATTGGACTTTGTCCAATTCCACAGCAAAATGGGGAATCGTGAAATACTGAGCTACACATTCCCAAGGGGTTAGTTGCCTCTGGAAATATTTCTTACTCTGGAAATACTGCATGGTGATGATCTGGAGGAAGGCATTGATTGATGAGAAGAAACCTGATGCCTTCTGCATGTTGCGGCAAGGGAATCAGAAACCACCCCAAGCCAAAGGCTGACAATTCAAGTGCACCTCAAACCCCAAGCAGATATGCTCAAACTCTGTGCAGAACGGTCGGGGAAAAGTGTCTGAGCACATCTTCAAGTTGTGAGACAGTTATACCTTGCCTCAACTCTACTCTGCCCAAAGCAGCATTTTTCATAGGTAACGATGTGTTTCTAACTCATGGATGATTCATTTCCAGACATCATTACAAACCATCTATTTCACCTTGCTAGCTATACATTTAGTTCATGCATTTCCAAAGCAGGGGCAATATCCCAGCTGTCAGCTTGAAGTTTTAACCATTTTTCTTGACCATCTGTGGTTTCTTCTGCAGTACTAACAGCTCCTGTGTCTGGCACCATGTTGGTTTCTGAACCTGGGCCCAACTTCAAACTAATAAGTGTCCCTCCACTTTCAGAATGACAGCCCATTTGTCTTGGCCTAGCACACCATCCTGTTCTCTAAGTAACCCCTCAAAATGTATAGCTTTCTTGTCCCAGGATTTGCACATTGCACTAATGCTTGCAAATTCGCACAGAGCAAGGCCATCTGTGCAGGGCTCGAGCCTTCCCAGATATCTCCAATGCTATGTTTTGCTAGGTTTTGGCCAGCATTAATTGCTAGGATCCAATTTCTGCATTTCCCTTCTCTTCTTAAATCTACACAAGTTGCAGCTGCTTAGATGTGTGCTGCAACTACATAGACAACTTCTCTGACCAAGGTAAAGGAGAACTTTTTGAGCCTTTGAATGCTCCAGGGTCTGCTAGTGTCTGAAATAAAGCTATTTCTCAACTTGGCAAGGCTCATTTCTCTTTACTCAAGAGTTATTTCTCTTTACTTGTATTTGCTGTCTGCAATTCTCTTATGCTATGGAATTTCAGTGATCTGCAGTTCTGGTAAGGTTTTCTAAGCACATGGTATCTCCATGCATTGTTTCTACTCCTGGTATCATGTCATACAGAAGTCACTGAGTGCTAAAAGACTAAGAAAAGACTGCTTCAATGTATGCTGTTGAAGCATCTTGCCCCACGTTACACATTGCTCTTTGCCCATTTTTTTCAGTGCCTTCCTAGCTGCCTTATCCTTCCCAACCCTCTACAAGGAGCCAAGGCGCCCAGGTCAGCCAGAGAGTTTGATAAGGCCAAGGGTTGGGATGGCCCTTGGAGAGCTGCTATCAAGTGAAGCTTTGAATTAGGAGAGGCTTGTGAGATCAGGACCCAGTGACCACCAGGCTCTGCTAACAGGCCAGCATATTCCCAAAACAAGGTGGCAAGACCTCTTGGAAGGTAGGATATGCCACCCGCCAACCACATGTATGGCTCCCTTTCCTGATGCATACCAGAAATAAGCTGAATGGATTGTAGACACACAAGAATTTTGACAGGTGACTTAGCAGTTAAAGAAAGCTGATGACCTCCCCCCCAGCTAGCTCATCTATGAGCCAGACAAATGGGACTGTTGGATTTGGCTAATGGAAACAGAATATTTGATTGGAGAAAATTGTACGGAAGATACTTCACGCCCAACCTCATTATGATTTCTATGTATTGTGCAACACAAAGATGCAATACTGTATCATCTCAAGATACCATATGAATATTAATGGTGAAGTAAAAGCCTTGGTAACAGTGGACTACAAAGACTACAAGGAAAAAGAACTCTGGTTTTGATGAATTTCATGGAACAGGTACAGATACCCCCCCGTTCCCCACCTCCTGTCCCTCCCCATCTCATGCATCTGTAAAACGGCATAGTTTGCTCATCTCCCAGACAGCAACTCTACCGCTCAAAAGAAGAAAGTGCTCACAAAAGGCAACATCCAAGGAATAGCATGAACAAAATGTATAAATAGTCCACTAATTTCCCTGCACACACTCATCTCCTCTGCCTGATGAAATGAACGCAGCACAAATAAAAAATAATGTACAAGTCAAACCACATCATCCTTTAAAAAACAATATTGCAAGTGATTCGCGCAGAAGAGGCATTCTTCCTCATACATGGCCAGTGTCAAGAAAGGTGTGTTCACAAGACTAAGGGAAGCAAGAATCACGCCGTAACAACATTCGGACCGACTCCTGATTCCACCTTAATTGGTGGCTATGCTGCCAATGAGTCAAAGTCAAGCTTGCAGCCAGAATTCTTCAATGGAGAACTATTTGTTACATCCATCATCTGAGGATGGAAGCAAGAAACAAATACTGCTGAATGTGGAGACAGCTACATAAGGTGGTAAAATAACCAGTGACAGTGCAGTGAGCACCTGCAGAGCAGATGCTAGAAAACAGTGGATGCAGCAGGCATCAGTTGGGTGCAGATGATGAAAGCCAGGGACTTTGTGCAGGGTGAAAGTGCAGCACAGGCAGACCTGGCCTTCTGGGGACCCTGGCCACAGAGCACTCGTGAAGCACATCCACTATTCATACAGATGTAACACAAGGGTACCCTCTGTTTTACAGCTGAAAGGATTGGCTTAGGACCAACCACAAAATCTTATATATATGAAAACCTAATGGCCAGTCTTCTGAGAAACTGCTAATGGGTTTTAACTGCTGACCCTTTCATTCAGGGACAAGGAAGAGAAGCCGCTGCAGCCCCTCTCTCATTAAGATCGGTGCTTGCACTTGAGCCTTTGGGAGAAGCTACCTGAAACAGCAGTTTGAAATGGCAGTAAAGCTAAGCCAGAGGAATATTAAATATGCAGGTGATATTTTGCTGATGTGGTAAGATCCTTCAGTCTTAGCTCACTCCTTTATGGGGCCTTACAGCATAGCCTTGCCAAATCTCTGGTTTTACGATGAAATAGAAAGAAAATATGTTTTAACTATGTGAATCCCATTCTAGCACAGTTTTCAACAAGGATCAAATTGAGTACATCCTTAGCATTTTAGCAGTCACATCAACTCTGGGCTAAACAAAAAATGTGTTAAAAACATTAGGTGTATGTATGTTATTTTTTTAAAGGGAGAAACTGAGTGACCAAAACTTTTCACTACAGAGTAGACATAATCTTATCAAAACAGTTAGCTGGGGAAATAATTTATATTGTGCATTAGTTTGCCCTGAAGATGTCCAACTTATATCTTTCTGGATATGATTCAATTTGTGAAAATGATCTTTTGGGAAAAGAAGCAACTTGCAATATCCTTTTATACCAGGAATTACAGGACTCTATGAAAAGGAGTCTGGCATTGTTTCCAAACATGTGACTGTATGCAAGAATGAACTCAGTTCTGTAGAAAACACATTTGCACAGTCAGTTGTTAAGACTCACATTTGGAAAGAACTGAAGGGCACCTGCTCAACCATATCTGCCCATAGCACAGCAGGAGCTTGTAGGGAACAGCAGCTATGAAGACTATCCCAAAACACAACTAAATAAACTCTCAGTACAAACCTTCATCTTAAACTAGTCTATTCTATTTCTATACAGCCTCGAATGAATCACAGAAACATTAAGACTGGAAAGACCACTAAATACAAATAGAAGGAAGTCAAAATATTGGGATCAGTGAGATGAGAAGATGCATGAGAGAGAATTTATATACTTTTTGTACAAGGAATTGATCAGCTTTCAAGAGCTGAAAAAAATCAGTTAGCAAGTTTAACTCACTGAACAAATATTTCCAGAGAGACAAATGTTGAAGAAGTATCTGTGGATTAGACAACCTGTCATATGAATAAGTCAAGTGCAGCTATATTCATCCGAAAATTTTCACCTGGTTGTGAGGTTGATTAGAGTTTTCTGGCAGCTAGCATATTAATAGAAAAACATGCAGTCCACCTCTATGAATTTAGGTCAAAAGTGTAGCCCAAGTCAGAAGTTTGTTTGCATGTTTTAAAATGAAATATGACTCTTCACTTTGAAGTGGTGTTTTTCTTTTGCCCCCAAATCAGACAGTTGAAAAACTACATTTCCATTCTGCCAAAATGCAAGAAACATTTTCCTACCTGCTGAGAAAGCCATTGTGTTTTTTTATTTTTAATATTGGGAAAAATGAAGAAACAAAGTCTTTATGGACAATGAAGCTGAACAGATTTCATCTTGTGAAGATGTGGCTGAAAAATGTATCACAGCAGTCAGTCCCACTGAATTCTGTCCCCCAAAAACAAGTAACCCATATTCATTACAAAGAAGTTGCATATTTTTACCACAGTAGTAATCCAAGCTAAGGACACCATTAAATGCTGATTCTTATTGATTACTGTGTCTAGTACCATATAAAATAGGCACATTACTGAAACTGACTGAAAAGATCATTTAATCGTTTTAAGTCCTAACTCAGCTATAGGTACAATGAACAAACCCAAAGTAAATTTGACATGTTTGTGAATGTCACACGTATTTGCATCCGTTCTTGTGTAATTGTTAACCGTTGCATTTTCACACATTACTTGTTCTTACAGAGAATGGTGCTAAAATTTATTATCATAGAATCATAGAATGGTTCAGGTTGGAAGGGACCTTAGAGATCATCTTGTTCCAACTCCCCTGCCATGGGCAAGGACACCTCCCACTAGACCAGGTTGCCCAAAGCCCCATCCAGCCTGGCCTTGAATACTTCCAGGGAGGGGGCATCCACAACTTCTCTGGGCAACCTGTTCCAGTGTCTCACCACCCTCACAGTGAAGAATTTCCTCCTTATATCTAGTCTAAATCTACCCTCTTCCAGTTTATAACCATTACCCCTTGTCCTGTCATTATCTATCCTTGTAAAAAGCCCCTTCCCCAGCTTTCCTGTAGGCCCCCTTCAGGTCCTGGAAGGCTGCTATCAGGTCCCCCCGCAGCCTTCTCCAGGCTGAAGAGTCCCAACTCTCTCAGCCTGTCCTCGTAGGGGAGGTGCTCCAGCCCTCTGATCATCCTCGTGGCCCTCCTCTGGACCCGCTCCAACAGCTCCACATCCTTCTTGTGTTGGGGGCCCCAGAACTGGACACAATACTCCAGGTGAGGTCTCCCGAGAGCAGAGTAGAGGGGCAGAATCACCTCCCTCGCCCTGCTGGCCACGCTTCTCTTGATGCAGCCCAGGATGCGGTTGGCCTTCTGGGCTGCAAGCGCACACTGCCGGCTCATGTTGAGTTTCTCATCAACACACACCCCGAAGTCTCTCTCCTCAGGGCAAACCTCCATCACTCCTTATTCACCATTCCTCAGCCATTAGGAAAAAAAATAAGAAAAAATTATAACCCAAATTATGCAAATTGACACTGCAGATCTTTTAAAATATTGCTGGGGGATTTTAAGATATATTACCAGGATAACCTCTGTACATCAGAAAAACACCGGAGTGCTGGCTATCTCATTTCCATTTTATAGCCTGAGTTACAGACTTAGGTACATTATATTTCAGAAATATATAGAAAGGAGGCTTATAATTTATCCTCATCTGTAGAATGTGAAGTGAGGTTTTAGAGACTGCTGCTTGGGGCTATTCTGCACTGCAACTTTGATAGAATTGACAACCTATCTTTTTAGCCAAGGATTTATAGGACACATGCCTGCTTCCAATTTGCAGATACACCATTTCAACCAGAAAAAGCATTTCATGTTGAAGAGTCCAACAGAAGACTTTGGGTACAAGCATAACTGTTGAGAGGGGAAGGAAATGGCTTTTACTGACAGATTGATTTTTATGTCTAGGTGAACCTCTTAACCCCGGAGGCTGTCCTGCATAGAAGCAGGGTGTCTAGCCAAATTATGGCCAAGGAGACTTAGTGTGTTCTCACTATGAGCAAATGGAACTGGCAGGGGCATAATTTCCACTAAATTAAGAATATTTGATGTCACAGAACAGGGTAGCTCTGTATCACTTAAACCTTTAGGGCTCTAAGATCAAGATCTGTGGCTCCATCCTCTGTTCACAATGAACCTGTTCTTCTGGGGCACATGTCCCCAAGCCTACTAACGCTCTGTAGAGAGCCTGCATATTCCCTGCAAGTAAATTACTGAAAATTGGATAACCTGATTACCACAAAAGTATAATACATGATGGTGACAGTGTCAGAAAACTCACTTCTGACACTACTAGCAAACAAAAATGCCATTTAAGGGACTTGGGCTTCTGTGATGAAAATGAGGGACCAGTGGGCTTCAGTGTCTTCTCATGGCTGGAAATGGATGCCAGATTGGAAAGTAAATGGGGCAGAGAATAAGTCATCACCTGTGCCCTACCTCTGTTATTTTCAGAATATAATTTTTCCCCATGCTAAAATAACAAACCAGCACAGACAGCTCTTCACATTTTCCTGGCTTTTATCTGCTCCATGGGGTAGCCAAGCCCTGGCACGAGTTGCCCAGGGGCTGTACTGATAAGGTGTGCAGCTTTGCAGCATGGAGGGCCTCCGTTCATGAGAGTGTTCTGCAGTCTCACTTTCCTTCTAGTGTCTCCCCACACCTCCCAACATCATCTCACATTTCTGCTCCCCTTTGGGCATCTGCACAAGAGTGCCATAGGCTCCTCCAACAGGTTGATGTTTCAACTCACAGTGAAGCAATCACACCGGTTTCAGAGCTTGCCTGGGACAGACACAAGGCATTTTCTGTCCTCTTTTCTCACAAGCAACTGCTGCAGTCTCTGGCTCCCAAAATCCTGTGACATATTCCCAATGCAGCACTCATGTGGGAGCTAACTGGGCACCTAGGTGCAAATGCAGCAAGTCCTGTGATTTATGCCCAATACAATTGAACCTCTTCAACAAAGGTGTTATGAGGATTAATTAATTCATCTTTGCAAAGCACTTTGAAAGATTAAGAACTGCAATTAAAGTGCTTGGCTTGTACAAAGCTGAGACAACAAAATACTTTGCAAGAAAACAATAATGGCTAACTTTTAATATTAGTGCTGCTGCTTCAAAAGAATGCATGGACAGTAGTAAGTTAATGAACTGTTTTTTTAATGAATACTCTAACCTGAAGGGAGGGCAAAAATGCAAAGAAGTGCTAAAATATTCTGAATCACTGAACAACTGTGGACAGTTTCCAGAGGCTATACCTGGCTATAAACAAAGGATGTGGAACTGTTTTTGTATATGCTGCTTACCAAATCTAGCAAAGTTACAAAAAGACACTTACCTTCTAGTGTCTAAACATCACAGAAAGACAAATCGTGAAACAGATGCTACTGTCACAAAAAAACCTGTAACAGCGGAAAAATCTGTCCTGTCTAGGAATTGTGTCAAAGCATTCAGTGTAACTTCAGTTTCACGTTCTAAACTCTTATCATTGCACAGCAAAGAAAAAGCCATCTTTTCATCTGCTAACAGTAATGCAGTTCCTGTTCTTCAGTTTGTACTTGGAAAGAAAACAGACTTGCTCTCTTCAGAAAAAATAAAAAAATACATATATCCCTACAGAGAATGGGCCCCTTCAGTAATTTGTTCTGTTGCCAAACTTTTATTTTTTGCAGCACAGGCTGGTGCTGTGAACTTTGAATTCCACAGTGACTACAAAAGTAAAAGAACGCAGCTACAAATATTTGTGCAGATATACTCTGATAATGTTCCTTCCAGCAGCAGAAGAGAAATTTTAGACATAAGACTAACGGAAACTCAGCACTGTGATGAGCAGCATCATCTCGTCTTGCATCTTTCAATTCCTAGCATATCTGGTGTCAACCAGGCTTATGTATGGGTGTGATTCAGCGTTAGATAATTAGAAATTCATCCAAGGTAGCTCTGAGAAAACTTGATATGCCTCTTATTACACTATGGCATTGCTTACATTTCGGGTTGGATCCTTAGCTGTTGTCAACAAGACTAACTTCATGAAATCAAAAATGTGTGAAATAACAAGGAGTGCAGAAGCAGGTGAAAAAAGCAGTAGATGGAATTTTATTACGAGCAGAAGCAGCACTGGGACTCTCCAAAGGGCCCATCCCACACTCTGTAATTACCAAATACAAACCTAAGACGCAATTAGAGAACTAGAACCTGGAGATCTGTGCAGTCACATCTCTTCTCACTGAAGTGAGCCTGAATCATGAGCACTGCTCAAAGCTGTAAACATTACAAAATTGTTACGCATATATGCCATTAAGTAATATGATCAAATAGCTGTATATGTGATTATTAGTTGTTTATAATGCAAAAATCATCCACTGCATACTGAATCCAAGCACTACTAAGCACTAGAGCATTCATCCTCTGATTGTATGGACCAAATTTTTTTACTATTTGGCTGTTAGATTTATGTGGACATGCAGTAGACTAAAATCACACATCAGCTAGAGCTGAGGAGTCAGCGGTGTTTCTTTTTGTTAGCTAATCAAAGATTATATTTCTCCCAGGATTGCAAGAACAACTACCACATACCTTGTTAGCATCTCTGAGTCTCTGTCTGGCCCAGTAATTTCTGGGTACGGTACAAATGTGCATGGGCTGCCCATGCCAGCAAGTCCCAGCTCAGCCATATGACTACAGCAGTGGGTAGTCCCACCAAGGAATATAGACATGGTGCCTATCCCATCCATCCATCTCAACATTAGAGTTTCAGTCTCAGGAAAGCACTGCAGCCAGATACCTCAACTACATCAATGTGAGCAGTCCCCAGCAAATACCCTCTTAAGAGATTGTCCATTTGGCTAAATCACATTCTCATGGCTAGCACTTCTGCTTCGCTTCCAGAAGAACACACACACTTTCAAGACAAAGTAGCAAGCCTTGAGCCAAAAGTTTCTACTTCCTATTCATTTCCTCAAAGCTCTGCTGATTATACAGGGTGCTGTCATATAGCAAAAATACCAGTAACTCCATTGGCACGCGCAATTCAAAACTTAATATAGAACATCTGCACATCCTTCACATTTTTATTGACATAGCTATCACAGGCTAGTAAAGTTTCATTAGCTACACTTAAAGACATAATTATCATGTTGTGTGTTTATGTTTTATAGAAATAAATCTAGCAAAAATCTCAAGTCACTTTCATCCATAAATGCATAACCACTTCCACATGGCTATGCAAGTATGCAATGCATCATATGAAATGCAAAATTCCCTACACTTGTCTCATGATAAGACCCACAGGGACCATTCTTCTCTTAAGGATAAATTGCTTCTCTATTCTTAATCATTCTTTGCCTATGTTTGAGAATACCGAGTAACCATCGGTCATAACAGCTTTGTGATCTGGATACTTGAACGTCTAGCAAAAACCCTCAGTCATACAGGAATTTGGACTATTTCTGCACTTAATTCTGAATTAGAATGATCTGCCAACATTTGAAATATCCCTTGTAATATATATCTGTGCAAAGATTTTATTTCATCAGTTAAAACAGAACATCTTTTAAAATACTATATTGTAATTTCTCATTTAAATTTCAAAGAAAAAAATCAAAAAGCTATCTTTTAATTAGGTAAAACTACTTCAGTTTGATTTCTTTTATAAATGGAGTTTGATTGAAGCCTGAATGTTTCACAGAATGTTTTGATCTCGTTGAATAAGCAGTTTCTGTTGAAAAATTGTATTTTCATCGTTTCTGTGCAGCTTGAAGAAATTGGTATTGCTCTATTAACTTTGGTGATTTACAGCAAGTAAGGATCTGGCTTGTAACAGCAGCAATCTCTGTCAGTATCTCGTGGACACGTTTAAAGAGAAAAGGTATTGCACAATGACAGAGTGTACATTTTGGAACAACTGAGAATGCTGGATGCACAGTAAATTACTTCATATTAATAAGCTTTGTTTCAGTGTCAGTCCTGGCAAGCAGAGCAGATGAGTCTTAGCAAAGAATAATTCCAGCGTACGCCAACAAATACCTACCACGCTATTTGCTTTACAAAGTAGACTTCAATATACCAGATAAAGTTGGCCATAAACAGAAAGTAGGGTCACAGTAAAGCAAGCTACAGCTTCCTGAGAGAAAAAACTGTCTTTCCATAATTGAGTGGTGACAGTGACTCTTATGAATCACTAAACCAGGCAGACACCTAGAAACTGTGTTCACGTTTGTTTAATGTATCACATGTAGATGCACTGACAGCATAATTTTTAATTCAAAAAAAATTGGCTGGCTTGCCAATATCCGCAGATGACTCTCACTATGCCATAGCCACCACGCAGAGATTTCCTGAAAGAGCTTGGGAGACTCAGCTCTCAAGAGAGCTGGGAGAGGCTTAAAGCAGCCTCACGGAAAGGGATGTAGGGATTCTGATCGATGTCAAGTTGAATGAGAGTTGCCAGTGTGCCCTGGCAGCCCAAAGGATCAACCACACCCTAGGGTGCCTCAGGCCAAGCACTGCCAGTGGGGCAAGGGAAGGGACTGTCTTGAAAAGAAACAGCAGCAACTTAAAGTACTTCAATGTGCCATTATCATCGATTAAATAGGTGTCAGGATAGAAAACTGGCACCTCCAGTGTAAAGCAGTTGTTACGTAATGGGAAATGTAACACAGACTAGCAGCTTCAGTAGCACTAACAGTGTCTGAGATGCACAGAAAACATGAATGCAGGAGGTGTGCCATAAAGAGGTTGTTCCCTTCAGTACAGAGATTTACCCTAATGGAAGTGAAAGCACACAAGGAGGAAAACAAAAAAAAAAAAAAAAAAAAAAAAAGAAAAAACAAAGAGGAAAAAAAAAAAAAAAAAAAAAAAAAAAAAAAAAGGAAAAGAACAAATATGTCGCCAACATGATAATGCTAATGGAGAAACGAATGCTGACAAAGATCACACTTTATGGTGTAACAATAAATATATTCTCTAGAATATCGTATTTTGGAAATTTATTATAGATGAGTTAGTGATTCAATTCTCTGAAGTAATTAAGTTTCTGTTGACACAAAAATCTCATAACTCAAGAAGTTCAGCAATCCCTTGAGTTGCTTTCAAGAGAAAATGAAATTAAGGTATGCTGGATATAGACAAAGAACAGACAAGGCTCATAAAAGACAGCTAATCAAAAAATTGCGTGCTACAAACACACACACACACACACACTTAACTACTTCTGTAACCACTTGATTATTCTAAAGCCATTCCTTTTATAGTGCACTTTCATTAATTTATGGTCCATTGCATCAAAATGTCAACTGTATCAAATGTAAAATTTTACAGTAGAGTAAGAAAGCATGATTGCACTCTGCTGCTTCAGGATAAAACAGAGGCGTTATGTCACCTGCTCTCCAAGGTAAAAGAGTACAGAGTAAACAAGCATTGGGGTTTTAAAGCTACTTCTATTGTTTTGATTGGTTTTAACTAACATATATCATGTTCCCTCACAAAAACTTTAAAGTGAAGTTAAGCCTGTAGTTGTCTACCACCAGACTGCACGTTTATTACCTTTCAGGAAATCAAAGCAAATCCCAAGGATCAGTATCTAACAGTCACGTCCTCACTCATGGAAGAACAACCTTACTCCAAGAGTTGCTCAGCTCCCCAGAGAAAATCTGCAAGAAGATAGCACCACTGCCCAGTCTCAAGGAAAGGCAGAGAAACAGCTTCACAGCTTCTGAAGCACGTCCTCACCAAGCACACGACTCCTGGAAACTGCAAACATCTGTCAATCCTCAGCTGCCCTTCTTATCAATCAACTGCAGGAAGAAAATGTTTTCTCTTTCAAAGTAAAACTTCTGTAGCTAGCTGTCCATAGCAGCATTTCTAGTCCAAACATTAAAATTTAATGTAACTTTGTTGTAAGATGCTACCTTCTCTTGTTTGGTTCATCTAGACCCTGCTCTTCATCTTGCATGCCAGGAAAAACGGGCTAACCAGGAACGTGACAAAACCTAGTTTAAGGAAAAATTAATTAAAGAATACCTTCAAATGTTTCAAATTTTAGCCACCACTTCATGGGCAAATTCCTGCCTGGCATAAACTAGGATTCAAGTCGTGTCACGTAAAGCCATGTAAACAATTGTTGCCAGCTGAACACTAGATTCACTCCATATTACAAACAATCCCTGAATATTTTAAATATCAAGAACTGATCCTAAAAACACACCACTTGAAACTCAGTAGTAAGTTAAACGTGTTTAATACCCACCATTCCAGCCTCAGCCTTCCAATTCCTCTCATGTGCCAGAATTGTCACCCAAAAGTAGGAGTAGCTAAATCCACAGCTAGTATAAATCCATACGGCAGCAGGAACAAATCTGATTTACACAAGCTGATGAATAGTTCTATGTGTTTTTTTCCTTATGAAAATATTATTACTTAGCAGTACTGCATAGCTAATATAATCTTCTGGCTTGATTTCTTCCCTAATTAGTTTTTAAACTTACATAGTCTCTAGCTCTGAACGTCTTTTTATGTCTTTACTCTGATTTCTTAAATTACATTTAAGCTGAAGATGAGCTTTAATCCAAATCCTTCAAGTTGAACATTCCAAGGAAAAAAAAGAAAACCATAGATCTGATTCAGCTTTGACTTTTTCAAAAAGCTCTCCTTCAACATTAATAAAACAACAATCCTCTAAACACATTTTTATAAAACAAGCTCCCTTTCGAGTTTCAGAGTGGAGCATTTCAGATGTTCAGACTGGGCTTTCTAAAAAAGTTCTACCAGCAGCTACCAAACTAAAGCAGGTCTCAAATCTATAGTTTGAAGCATCTCCTTGAAACTATACGGGTGTGTGAGAACTACTAGTACCAAGCAATGAGAAACCAAATAAAACACAGTACCAGTCTGGGCAGACAAAATCAACTTAAGTGCCTGACCAGCCTGCAGCACTTTCTCAGTCCTGATCTCATATCCTAGCACAGGCTGTCACTCTCACATTATGATATTCCTGCAGGTAGCTAAAGAGCAACAGGACTCACAGCCATTCTCATGAGACAGGACAAGGCTGTGAGATGCTCAGGGTCATCAGTTAAGGTGGCCTTGAGGCTTCTGAAGAGCTAACAACAGAATACAGGTGATACTTGAAGCTTGCATCTTGTGGTACTTGAAAGTGTCTGATTAAACCTTGACACTGTAGCAAACATCCCACAGGCTCAGGGAGGACCAGGAAGGTGTGAGGAAAGGGAGAATTCATCCTATTTGCAATAGGAAGAGAACAAGAAGGGCAGTAAAAACATCATCTTGAATGTGAAATAAGAAACTAGATCAAAGGAGTTTATCAGGTTGGAAATGCATTTTGCCTGCCAGGCTATGGATTTACCTGCTTCCTCTGCATCGAAGGCTGTGGGGAGGGAAGCAATTATTGACTTTAATTAGGCAATTGAGACACTTGGTCTAGAGTAATTTAATGAAGGAAACAAGACCAGCTCCAAATCAACAAAAAACAAACAGCTTCAAAGAAATGAATGGGATCCATATTAATGGTGTTTTCTCTTGCTTATGCAAAATTTTCCCAATATTCAAGAGAAACTCACAAAAGACAACTAAACAATACACCACCCTAACTCTTAAAGAAAAAAGAGAAATATAGAGAAAAAAGTGAGGGCTCAACGTGAGGATCTTCTCCTGCACATACAGTGTATGTGGCTTTGTTTCCCATCTCTGAATGAGGTGCGCACAAACTTTTCTCCGTGACTGCCAGTATCCTTGCAATTACTCCATAGGAGGAGCAGGTGAGTGCTCTTCTCTGAAAGTTATTGCACATTACCACAGTTGACTTCAACAATAACTTCTAAATGAAATGTAGATAAGCTCTCTTAATTCCAATTACCCTTTATTTTAAAGCTTAATTACAGTAGTACAAGACTGTCATGGAATGATAATTACAATTTATTTAAACATCGATAAGTAAACATTAGGTTTTATTTTCCTACTGTGAGATGCATCTAACCTAATGGGCTGATAATGCCATTTAATTGCGTGCAATCAAAGAAACTGGGTAATTTCTGTCAGGTATCATAAAATGGCAATGGCTGCTTTATCACACAATATTAACATTTGCCAAAAACAACTGTTCTTTTTATGAATCGGCAGTTCCACTCAGTTTTATTTAGATCTCAATAAAAGGGCAAAGAAAAAGTTGGAATTTTGTGCAGTCAGGGAACAGGGCCCTTTAGCACCCTGCCAGTGGAAATGTAAATTAAATTGTGGCAGAACTGATCATTCTCCCTTTAGGCTTCAGGAGAACAGCAGCGACTGCCACAACATTGTGAAAGCTCTACTTAGAGACCTAGGGTATCTACACATGGTATTAATCACTCAAGTCCTCCAAGCTACATCCATTTACATTAGCTCAAAGCTGATCAGCATCTAGGTATGGCTTTTCCCCAAATTCAGGCAGATACTGGTCTCAGACACACTGCTGCAGATCAGCAACCATTCATTAAAAAAACTTAAAACTCGGTTTTAAAATCATTCGCAGGATAAGAGTCCTCCTGAATGGGCCTTGTTTTTCAAGCATCCCTATTGTATATCAGCACTACTTCAGAGAAATGAAAGAATCCATGGTAGATTTTCCTTTTTACTACTTCTAACCAGGTGCTGAAAACAGTAACAAGGGCTCAGTTTAGGACTTCAGGGCATGATCGAAATGTAACAAAACAGTTGGATGGAGCCCTTGTGCAGTTTTAACTTTATTTCCACCCCAGAAAAATTAATCGGAGAGACTTTCTCTGAATGGTGGTTCTCCTTTTGCAAACAATCTGGGATCTACTTCAGGATATGTAACAAGACTTCTTAACTGGGAAGAGGTAGAGGGATGGAAGACTGAATAGCATTGGTACTGAAATTAGGGAATCAAGTAAAGCATACAGAAACTTGGGTTTTCACTCAAATCTTTCCTTGCAAATCTCAGAAGAATTTTCATAGCTGTGAATCCATACATCCAGAACCCAAGGAGCCCAGAGCCTCTCCATGAGGCAGTTACACGCGCTACCCCACAGCACAATGAATCATCTGCAAGGAGGCGTTTGTCTTCTTTTAACATCAAATAAACATGCATCTACTTGGAAAAGCAGCTGCAGCCACCATACGTAACACCCACTCTGCTCCTCACCACTGCCGCCCACAGCTAAGACTGAAATCAGCTCTACTTTTCTCCCAAATTAGACGGGAAACAAAGCAACCTAGACACTGGGGAGAAAAGTCTTCGTTTTTTTGAAAGAAAGTATTCTCAGTACAGCCTTCTTGCTTTGCCTTCTGCGTGTGTTCAAGCTTCCTCACCCACCTTTCAAAATCCAGCACCAGCAAGAGGAGAACTTGACTCCATTCTTCAGGCATTCCCAAAGGAAATACTTGTTTTTCTGAAAGGTTACAGCATTTCTGGCAAATTCTGTAGTAACGGTGACCCGGCAATCATGGAATCACGTCTATATTGACTTAAAGTCTAGCATTAGTCTGTAGGCAGCCACCATTAGTGCCTGGTTTTGTTTCCCAGAGCACTGTTCCATGATAGAGTTCTGCCCAGGATCCATTTACTGGTTAGACAGAGAGTAGGCTGAACACCACTACCTCCATCTTCTCTCAGTATCAACCATTTACAGCCTAGCTTCCAAGTGCCTTGCTCAGATAAAGATGGGCAACCGCTCTTGAAACACATGCAAGCAGCTAACACCAGTGCCACTTCACCAGCCTGTGTCACACTGAGAAAGTTGAAGAATCTAAACTGTTTACAGCCAAAAACCCCCAACTTGCAATGCTCACTTTACCTCTCATAACCTTCACTTAATAGAAACAACTTTTCTGATCTCTGCACTAAATATTTACCGATGATTCAAGAAGCTGCTATGTCCTGCTGCATAAAGAACGAATATTGTTTGACCTGAGGTATTAATGGCAAAAAAAGGGAAAAGCTGTAGATGGGAGATTTCCATCCTCAAAATGTAATGTCATTTTTACTAATAAAAACAAGTCTACACAGTTTTCACGTGTGGACTAAATTGGCAACGGTCTAGCAATATAATTGTCAGAGTTGTGCTGGTAATTTTCAGATTTGTTCTGCATCGGTAATAATTTTGATTATAGTTCTGAAGAGGAAAAAACATGAGAAGAGGAAAATATCATACAGAAAACACTATAATTTTATTATTCCTGCATTTAAAATCGTTACATTTATGGCACTCCTCAATAGAGGCTTCTGCATGCAAATTATCCTGATATCTAGGTCACAACATGCTGCAATGTGATTTCTAATTAACAAGCACTAATTACCATTCCAATCAAACATTTCATAAAATTGATGATAGTGAACTTAACTAACCTTTACCGATATGGTAAGTAATTCCAAAGATAAAAAATGGATATCTGTGTTGTGCACAAACCGTGTTAGCAAGAGGAATCATTCCTCTCTCCTACCACACTCACAACCTCTTTTGGTCTCAACTCTTTGGCTTGCTCGATGTTTTTCATTACTGAGAAGATGGAGAGAATGAAACTTCAGATTGAGATAAGCAGACTATTTGGATTAGATACATTTCTATAATTTTGGAGTAACCGCACTGAAACCAGTAGATTTGTATCAAGCAAGACCAAACTCTTACCTTCCAACCCCTAGGATGCTGATACGAGGCAAGAATGATCAAAAAATCACAATGTTTATTATCAACGATGAAGCAGAACAGATCTTTTGGTGGCCTAATTTAGGCCCAGCTACGTCAACAAATTTCAGATTGTTTTCCCCAAATAAATTCAGATTAATTATTTTATCCTGTTCTCTTTCAAGTGAACTGGTAGTGGATTGTGTGCCTAATTGACTCAGATCTTTAAATACACTGTGGATGTACCTGCCTTCACCACCCTCTAATCCCACCCCCTGCCTTTTAATTTCTTTCTAATTTCTAAAGATGGTCCTACAATAATGGCAAATTCCTTTCCTATTAAAAGCCACAGTTTTCACCAATGACTGGAGTCACAGCACGGCTTGTTCTACATTATCATTTCCATAAATTAGAGATATTACAATCAAGTGCAGAAGTGACATGCATTATTTGGTGCGCACAGGGAATTAGCATAAATGAATCATTTAATTTACTTAGCTTCTCCATATCTCAGAAAATTAAAAAAGGCCTCAGACACTCTTTTCAACCATATTTTGCTTATGAGCCTCTATCTGTGGGTTAGATTCACTCTGTGTGAATAGTATCCTGTACCAGTCAGGCATGTCCAACCCATGGCCTGTGGGCTGCACGTGGCTCAGCACAGCCCATACCGTGGCCCACTCCCTACTGCTGAGCCATCATGGTGATCACTCTGCCCTGTCCAGCAGTCCAGCCTGGCCCCAGGCACACACCCATCGCCCAACAAAAGCCAAACATCAGTGTGTGATTATCCACTGTCTGAGTTGAAGCCAGAGCATGGGGAGGGTGCAGAGCAGAGCTAAATCAAGTTATGGCAAATAATTTCACGCATTCTGATACATTGGATAAACACAGTCTTATGAACAGTGAAAAATAAGCAGTCTTGCTTTCCATTTTGATAAAAGAATTTGAGAATAGTTTCAAGATTGGTGGAAAAAAAACATCAATTTTTTGGTATATTTACGACGTCATTTTCAGTCAACATGAATACAACATTACCTGAAAATTTTCAAATATGGAACATATAGACTTGCAATCAGATATTCAACTCAAGTAAAATGTGATCATGTCTCTTTACTAGACTTTTATGAGACCTGTCTTACCAGAGAAAAACATCCCTTGCTTCACAATCATGCCTTGTTCACATCATTTTTTTTCGGTGGTATGTACATTTGTGAACAAATATTTTCAAGAATGAAGCACATGAAGAGCAAAATTTCAAAGATCTCTGATGAACACCTTGATAACTCACTAAGAATTGCAACCAGTTCCATCAAACCAGACTGATGAATCAGTTTCACAAAGACAAGGTCAAATATCCCACTAGTTTTATGTTTTCACTGCTTTTTTATGTTTTCCTAAAAAATATTAAAAAATAAAATGTTTTGGTAGGGTGGCACAGGCAAGCCAAAAGGTTGGACACCGTCTTTACTAGGATAAATAAGAAATATTCCCCAAATCAGGGATTAACTCCCAGACTGGTCTAACTAGGGCCAGTTATAAACGCTGTTAAACAAAACTAGAAATATCAAAGCAGTATTTCACAGCATTAGAACCAGTAGAAATCAGTTGATGGAAAACGAGTTTGGACATTACTCAAACACCCAACTCAGTATTAATACGCACAAGGTAAAGAAAGATGCACAGAGTAGCAACACAGAGGTTGAAATACTCAAAATAGCAAGACAGAAGAAGACACCGAATAATCACATTTCAGCTTGTTTTTCCCCACTCAGGGAAGCAGGTTTTCCCAGTACTGCCCTCTTTTTTTGCACATGCATGTTACAGGACATCACTATGCAATAAGGTGAGGAAGCCCCCCATTTCTGCCAAAATCACCCCCAAACACATCGCACACAAGTCAGGCGCCTACTTCTTCAAACGCTGATTCTTCACAACTGTCAGTGACTCCACAAGCAAGAACATGGTGGTGAATCCAGCCTTCTTTTCCCTCATTTCCTTCTCATTCACGCTGTGCCAGCTCAGCTTTGAGCCAATTAATTGTAGCACCACAGCAAGAAACATTTCCTCTTCCCCAACATTTTGACATCTCTGTCCCTGCTAGCTGGGAATAACTGGGCTGTGAAACTTAATACTGAGACCTCTCCCCAGCAACTTAGTAATTTACCCTGTGGTTTCATGACACATCTAAAAAGACAAGTGAAGCACGAAAACCTCACCAACACCCAGGTGAACAGGATGAGAAGCAGTGCTCAGCGATAACCCTGCAGTGCTCAATGCTGCTCTTGTGCCAAGGCTGATGCTGGAGCACTCACTCCCATAAAGTGCATTTGAAGCAGAGTTTTGCGTCAAGATACTTTCAATTTTAAGTGGCATATAAAACATCTCAGGGAGCAGGGAATGGCAGTGCTTACTTAACATTTTGCCTCCACTGATGGCTTTTTTCATCTACAATTCTCAAAATGGTCCTACTTCATGTCAGAATACCTGAGACCTAAACAAGGGCTTGGGAGGATTTCCTGTGACATAGGTGGAAAAAGAAGACAGACTTCTAGATGGAAAGAACTCTGAATGCTGAACTAATCTCTACGAGTCTGCTGTCTTCAAGATCCTACCAAGCCAAATTTTAATCCATCCAGGAACTATATCAGGTGGTGCAATCACACAAACCCAGCAACAGGAAGCTGAAAGTGGCTCCCCAGCTACACGTACTGCATGTTTGAGATCGCCAGGCAGCTAGGGCTCTCCAGCAAGCCACGCACGTCTCTCAAGCAGTGTCACGGTACTCTGAATTCCCCCACAAAACTCCCCTGACCACACGAGGTCAGCACCAGCTCAGCACTCAGACAGCTCTTCATTGAAGCTCCCTAGTTAGATGGTGCACACATACTCCTCGTTCTCCACCCACTGCAAAAAGGAGCTGTGTAATAGCCCAGTGAGACAAATACCACCCCCCACCCCCTCTCCCCCCCGAGTTTCACATTTAAATGTCACTTCTTCAAAATTTCTCTGCAGATACTGCTCCTGATATCACTCAGCAGCACAGAACAGACTCCACTTTGTAGGACTCCAGGATCCCTTTCTTCTCTCGGTCTTACTTATCTACTAGGTGCACACAATTGACGATCCCAGGTCTTATCTTGCTCAGCACACACAGCACCTTGGATCAGCAGGAACTGCTGTCTTTATTCCTGCACTGAGTACTATCTCCCCATCACCCATCCAATGCCATACTAAATTATTCATGAATGAAAAAAACAGTTTTCAGCATTAATAACTTACTGCTATACCATGGGGATGCGTAAGGTAAAATGTAACTGATATGGGATTCTGAGCTTTGGCAGCTTTTATAATACTCATCCATCTAGTATTTTCCATCATTAATCCTCATGCTTTGCTGACTAGAACATTTGCTCAACGACAGGCACATTTCCCCACTGACATGGAGCTGGTGTACAGGTTCAGTACCTGCAAAAAGAAAGCATATTTTTGTTTGTGGGACTTAATTTATTAAAGTGCTGGCATCACATCTTGCAAGTCTTACTCTCAGGTGGAGTCACAGGGACTTAAGTAGGTAGACTTCAAAAATTCTGCTGACATCAGTACAAGCTAATGGAGAACAGACTCCAGGTATGCTTGTAATAATAATGTAATTAATAGCAATTAGTAATTTACTATCCATCTTCACAGACAATCCCTCTGCCTCTGTGGAGAGGAAACCAGAACTAAGTATACTTATTGAGGACCTTGTCAGAAAGCTCTAACTCACTGTGGCAGCACACAGGCACTGCAGGGATGCAGGTGTCAGGAACTCCCCTCGGTAGGAACAGAGGTGTCCACTGCACCACTCCACAAAGTTAACAGTGCATTTTGCACTCCCTTGAACCTTCAGCAACCCAGGAGATGAAAGTAACGAGATCACAAGCAAAATTCTCTTACTGGTTTCTGCTTCCTCAGAGCATGAAAAAACTGCAAAATTTGTCAAAAATGTTTTATATGTTGAAAAGCCACTTCACCCTAAACATCTATGCAAAGTAGGCTGTGAAATGCAATTCCCTCTACCTATTAACTCCTCACAATTAAAAAAAAAAAAAAAAAAAAAAAAAAAAAAAGCTTGAGCTCTGCCGATACTTCTCAAATGTAATTTCCACTGTTCAGACTGAGGTAAAGAACAAAAGAAAGAATGCTTGGTGACTCAGGGTCACCATGCCACCTCTGCAGGTATACATTAAGATTTGGTCTGCAGACTGACAGAGATGTGATTGTTTCATCCAGCAAAAAAGCCATCTACTCAGGGTAAATATCATCATGGAACTGAACTTCAAGGGAGGTTTTCTATTCTGGCAAATTATCACCCATGTGAGACAAAACTTGCTATTTTAAAATCTTTTTTTTTTTTTAATGGTGATTCTTGAAGTCATAGTTGACTGAACCTGGAAAATATAATTACTTTGCTTGGAGAATACATATATTCTGACAATTAAAACGTTTTAATTTCAAAAAATTTCATCAAAAGTTGTTTCAAGTGAGCCCCAACATAAATGACATTTAAACCTTCTGTGAAAAATTCCCAACTGATAGGAAACAGGGAAAAATGGGATTTCCACCTAAATTCAGTGGTACGGTGATATACTTTATTTACCAAGCAAAGACCTGAATATCAGAATGCATCTGAGGAGTAGATTCACAGCTCTCAGATCTCTACTTTCTACTAGTAACTGTGTTATTTGGAAAATGTTAAGCAACAAAATGAACACACGTTCTTTCTGCAGAGATCTGGGAAAAGCCCTAACGAGTTTTATTAACTTGGCATGCTGAGTTCTCTCACAACATGCCAGAAAATATGTCCTGATTTTCAATCATTTGCTTTCATTTGCAGTGATTTGTTCCAATTTTCCTGCAAAAACAGTGTTCAACTTTCAGAGTGCTCCAGACACATTCCTGGAATAAAAAAAGTTTGTTGATCTCTCTGACCTTGCCTGTTCATTTTACTGGGTCATCTACAACAGATCACAGTCTTTAAATGAAAAAGACAGAAAAGAGAGCCAAAAGCTAATTGCTTTCCAAGACACCCGTACACCAGCACTGGCTTTGCCAGTTGCCTGTCGCATTGTGCTGGTCAAGTCACCGCTCTATCGCCCCCGTCCTGGAATTGTGCTGGCTGAGGAACCATCTATGATACTATGATCTCTTACAATGCGCTTACACCATCAATAGCACAATGGGGCCTTGATACTGAGCTGCCAGCCACTACACTTAAGTACATCTTAACAACATAATCTCAACAAGAAAAGCTGCAGGAGGGTTTCCAGTGGAGGGAAGGCATTCTCTGTGCTGTGCAGTGTGTCAGCTCCAGCTCAGCAACCAGCAGTATTTAGAGGCACAGAAGGAACACATTCATTAAGCAGATCCCACTTGATGCCATTGCTCTTTTTACTGTAATCACAATTTAATGATATTGAAGCTTTTAGAGCATGTTACTGGAAACAAACAAACAACAAATAACGTGACCGTTCCGACTCTCAGGAGAAGATTGCAGCTATTTCACAATGAAATTGCAAGCGCTAATAATGCAGTCAGCTCAGTTGCACTTTCCTGCTACACAGCTCCTGCAGCGCACTCCTCCCCTGGGCTGTGCTTTTTCCTGCTGAACCTTATTTACCTTGCTCTGCAAGTTTCCCCCCTGTGCAGTGAGCTGCAGACCTCGAAGGAAAATTCTTCATGGTCAGATCATACTTTTTGATCTCGGTTTAACCAAATTGCTTATACAAGACATTGTTGCGCTTACTAGCCAGGCTTTGCAAAAGAAATGACTGCCTTTGGTTAAATGCATGTTAAAGGAACTGGACTTCCACAGAGCCTGCGATGCATACAGCTTATGACAAAACACGCATTTTCCCTGCATCTTCCCAGGGAAGGAAAGCTGTGGTACCTCTTGCTTAAACAAACGTGAATAAAAACCCAAGAACCTACTTGGAGTAATGTTCACTCAGCTGAGAGTTAAGTAATGAAACAGAGACCTGGATCCCATTTTAGCCATGCACTTAGCCGGACAGTATCAGCACTTATCACCCACAATTTCCTCTTTGAGTGGCTGTCCTAGTTTCTAACAGAAGTTACGCTTCTCGTAGTGTCCAGTATGAATTTATCTTGTACCTCCGAGATACTGATAACATCCACAATTAAAAACATTAAGTCAAGTTGAAAATTGCCTCGTAAACCCAACATGCTTAAATAATCAAGACAATCTTAATGTTAAGGATAGTGTATTTCCTTCTGGCTCTTGCTAAGCAATTCCCACTTCACACAGTAACATTTTCTCAAGGCTTGTGATCAATCTTTTCGTCAACGCATACAGAAGCAAGACCAAGGAGAAATATTAACCCCCATCCAAACTCGCCATAAGGCCTTGCTACAATATCCTTAGTCATAATAAGGTGCTCCTGGGATATATAATCCATGCTGTAAACCTGCATTTGCTCACAATGTGTATTCCTGCTCTTAAATGGCTACTATGAGCACATGGGACCCTACAGGCACACTACAGAGCTCAGTACTGGTTAGTTACCCAACACCAGAAATGAGTTCTCCAGGGCAGATTAAACCCAGTTTGGAATAAAGAGGATCAGGGGAACCTGTGAAGCCAAAGGAGCTGTTGTGCAGATGGAGGAGATGTGCACATCTCACTCCCACCATATCGTTAATGCACTTTGCCCTCTCTGCTGGCACTGGAGAAACTCAACTGCTGGGTGCTTGGGGCCAGTCTTCACCCTCTGTCTGAAAGGAAGCCAATTTTTGTGGCCCACAGAAGCTCATTACCCATAGATAAACAGCTTATACCTGGCCAAATATCTCACGATTTTTTACCCACTGTGGAGTTTCCGTAGAAATGATGCCCGACAAAGGCAAGCTGCAGGTTCTGTTAGAACTGAGGTTTTGCAAAATCTGTCTCAAAGCACCTGACTGATCTCAAGACACCTGCCAGAGCTTGAATGAATCACGAGTTTATTCTTCCTCTATCTTTGCACTTTTTCACTTTCTTTACTTAATTTCTACAGTAAGCATTAATTCATTTATACTTCTGACTGGTTTCCTCTGCCTGACCGCTCGATTTTTCCTACTCCTTAGTAGCCATGGAAGATGTGACACCTCTCAGGTGACAAAGAAGCTGCAGGATTCAGAGGAGTCATTGGGCCCCACCTTTTCAGTAATGTACAAGAACACCGCCCTCCTGGTGTTAAGCATACTGAGATGCACAGTTAAAAACTAAACACTGTTGTTCCATTTAAAAGGAAAAAAATAAAATAAAAAGGAAATGACCTTCCAGAATCCAATCCCTCATGAATGTAAGGTTCTGGGATGCTGCAGACTGCAGTATGCACCTGCAAGGGATGTTTGGAAAATAAGGAAATAAATTCTGCCATCAGGCAACAGAGGCTGACTGTAGGAAGCATTTAAAGGTTTGTCAATCCATTCTGCAAATAGACACTCTATATTGGCAGTTCTCTTCATTGAGCACATTTCAGGAATAATAAACTGTTAAAATATCAGATAGTATGTAAAAGTGAATTGATTGTCATGTCTGAGTGCCAATGTAAGAAGCAAATAACCCAAAGTAGAAGAGTCTTTGAATCCCTCAGGAAAGTCATAACAACATCCAACATTTGGAACTGAAGTGAGAAGGACAGAAAGTAAGTAAAGTGAATTTTAGATGCATAAATTAAGCAGATGTAATTTTAGGTGCATAGATTTAGCAGATTGGACAATTAATCTTCAGAATCAGCATGGAGAAAAAGTTTGGGAGGGGATATGTTTTGCATGGTCCTAAACTCACGCTCTGCAAACATGGGAGCAACTGGAAAAGCTTCAGGCAGTCCCAAGAGGACAACGACGGCTGCTCCCCGCCAGATGCCTGTGTGGAAGAGCAAGTACATGACCAGAACAGCCTCTGCAAAATGGTTTCAACTGTAGCAGATCACTGAGAAACATTTGTTGCTAAAAGGCTTTTTTTAAGATTATTGCAGTAGCTGTTTTAGCATAAAGAGTTAACTAGGGACAAGAAAAACAGCTGGAATTATGACACCTTATCTCAGCCCACAGTCTGACCTGTTCATCTCCTGCAGCATGGATAATCAGTTTTTCTCACATCAAAATGCGTTGGCAGTTATAAGCAGCAACTCTCATTTTTTTGTTAATTAGGAATGAAATGTTCTGCAGATCATAATTATTTTGGAAAAATGTCTGGGATAATTTGGCATGTGAACAGACGGAACATTTTATCATTCTTTTCAGAAAAGGACATAGCTAATGTTCTTCAAGAAAACTCTCTTTATCTTCCAATATTTTAAAAGCAAAGAAAGAGAAGATCAGATTCAACAATTTTATGGTGTTTTCATAGAAATAACTAAAAGGGTTTTTGTTAATTCATTAAAATCTGCCCTGTGACCCTATCACAGTACACCAAGGCCTGAAGTGCAGAGGTAGCTTAATAATTGGGTTGTGTGCAGCATATGCTTTTTAATGAATCCAATGTACACATTTCTCTGCAGTCGCAGCAGAAGTGTGCCACTTCAATGCAGTGCATTTTACTCTTTTTTTTTTTTTTAAAAAAAAAAAGAAAGATCTTCCACAGATTTACAGAAGTATTTAACAAGGCTCTACATTTGCCAGAGGACAAAATAGGTGCAACCTCACTTGCATTTCATGTTTCTGCTAAAGTTTTGATCTGCAAAGATATCTAACAGCTGCACGAATATGGCCTCACTCCTCTAAAACCACCTCAGCAGGGATTTATCTTCCTTAGCACCAAAATAAACAACCTGTGCTCATCTGCTTAATCCCCAAAGGGTACCAGCCAGGTCAACAGACAGGCACTCCACCCCATCCTGCTACTAAGCTTTTTCAATATGACATTTGAAAGAAAACCAATGTGGCATAGGGTGAGCTCCCCTGGAGCCCCAGTACACAAGGATCAGATCTGCTGCTGGGGCTTTGCAGACCCCTTGCAGGCCAAGCCCCTCAGCTGCAAGGCCACTACTGGGACCTGCTCCCACTCTCCCAGGAAAGGGCAACCACTGAAGGAAGCACTGAATTGCAAAAACAACATCCTCAAAACAAACAAACCTGAAAGAAGGGAAGGAAAAGCGTTCTCTGTTTGGAAAGTGCTCACACTTCTAACACCGCTGACAGGACTGTCTGGGTATCTCCATTTAGTCTATGCTACTAATGACTCTAGCAATGTCTTTATAGCACTGCAACTCAGCTAGCTTCCTTAGATTCTGTGCATGAATCTATCGATTATACAATTCTAGATGTTTGTGGATAGATTACCTTTTTATTCCCCTACCTCTAATCATTGAGGTGAAGAGTTGTTACAAAAATCACTTACAAACTCATCCAGATTCATCAACAATTTGCATTTGCTAATGATGTTTAACAGACCACAGTGATTGCTGTCCAGAACTCTTCTAAGAGGCAAAACAAACATCTAAATTATAACTTTCTAACATCTGCTTCCTCTAGGGGAGGATTTGTATGAGGTTTGACAGATGCGAGAGCTCCAAAGAACGGCTGTTACAAATGAGCCATCAAGCACAGTCTTGGAAAATGCAGCCAATCTCAGTTTATTGAAACGAGCTCCAAACCAAGGCAGAAATAACATGCAGCTGTTCCTTCTGACTGCTGTTCAGGAGAGAGATGGTATCTCATGATGATATTAATAGATCTCTTACTCTGCATACCACCTGGAAAATGAGAGCCCACCATTTCATTGCATTTGATGCTATTTATAGCGTATTAACTAAAAACATGTCTCAAAAAGAAAGCCAGTGCAGCAATGACAGTGCTGAATAAAACCATCAACAGCTAGCAAAGTCCGTATGCTAACTTCACCCTCAAAACATTGATCTGAGCATGCTGCTTTTGGTACTTTAAGGTCATTTCATCTTCAGTCAACAGCAATTCTGTGAATAATTCTTACTACAACCTACCATGTATTTTATTTACCAAGCTCAACACAGAGCAAATTGGATGCAACACACCAGCAATCTCTCTTAACAGAGGTTTCAAATCTGCCTCTACACCCTATTCCCAAGATACTTCTCTGACTGAAGACGCAACCTCCTTTTGAAGAGATAAAAGGAAATAAATTCTTTGCTTACAACAGGTCCTGAAAAAAGGAGCGCCATGGCCAAGTTTACAGCTTTTTCTTTTTCCCTAAAATGTGTTGAGGTGGGTGTTTGTGCCAGAGCATGCCCGTGGGGCAAGCCTGTGACTCCTTCCGTGGAAGAGGCAGGCACAGCCTGGGCAGATCTGTTGTGCTGCTTTCCTATCACAAGGCGAGCAGAGTCAGCATTTTGGCAGCAGGAGAGCGGGTGGACCCTGGCCATGTGTTAAGCAGTATATTTTAACACTGCTGCTGGTCAGGGGAGTGGATTTTTGACCATATAACTGTTTTTCCCCTGTCTTAGCCATATAACTGCTTCCATTCAGTTTTGGATCAAGCTGTGCACAGGCTGCCCAAATCACACGCTTGGTATGAAAGCACAACCACATCTGTTTCTTGTGCAGAGATCCCACATGGCAGAATGCCCTTCTGGCCTAACAGTCTGTCATCTGTATTGAACTCTGACTGTATCCAACAGGATAAATTCTCATTAGCATCTCATGCTCTCCTTTGTGAATAACACACAGGGAATAATACACATTATTTGCCAAACTAAATGGTACCCTTCCCCCTGTGCTCAGCCTCTGGCATGCTGAGAAACACAGACTAGCTATCCTGCAAGAGGATGCATTTGGCTGCACAACTTGCCGAATGTATTTGCAGTGGTGAGTAACTTCCATCAATGCCCAGACTGACAGGATGCTTATCGGCTGCCATCCAAGCAGAAGTTTGATGGACACATGGCACCAATGGAACACAATAAGGCAACACTGTGTCTGCTGATCTGTGGTAAGTTAGGGAAAAAAGCTGGTACCCACAGCAGCACACCTGTACTGCCCACCACCCAGCCAGGAGCTCTTTGGAATAGTGATGTATCTGGGTTTCTTGGGTGTGCTTAATATCCCTTAAGATACCCTTACCAAAATAGCTCAAACCTAAGGATAAATATTTAACTTCTTTGCTTCAAAGACATACTGATGCAGAGAAATAAAATTTTAACTTGTCATTTTGTAAAACTCACACTGTTACACAAGAGTCACTGAACAGTTTCATGCGGCAAGTATCCACTATATAGCTCCAGGTGATGTGCACCAATACACATCTTCTCACAACAAAGAGCACACACATACAAATGAGATGGAACTTCAGGACATACAGATGAGTTGCCTAAACACTTGTTAATCCCAGTCACCTACAATGTACAGTCAGTACATTCCTGGAGAAATCATCTCCAATGGCAAAGCATCTCCTCCTGTCATCTTAAGTTCTAGTAGAAACCTGTTGTATCCTTAACAGACCAGCCAAAGAGGCAGGGGCATGCCAAGATGAACATATGAGCAAGAAAGCTGCAAGGATCACATCAAGAGGAAATGGAGACCTCCACAATCAGCATGGACTGGAATGACAGATGGTTTTCTTCCAACACAAACATTTCTGAACCACTGAGACAATCCTCCTCCCTCCTCTAGCCCATTGAAAAACAAAAATCCTGCCTTGAGAAGAACAAATGATGCTTTGGATTCTTTGCTTTCTCTTAGTACAACTAAACACAGGGATTAATAACAAGATGAAAGATTCTTCATTCTAAGGTCTGGTTCCCAGTCCTACAGCCCATTCTCAAATTCAGGAAGCAGAAACCTCCTGCAGGGGTATATAAGGAGGTTTACACTGCCAGTAGAATTTAGCAGTAGTTGGAAATGGATTTTTTTTTTTCCTGATCATAGCTATGTAAAACTTTGGGTGAACAATTCTTGCTACCAGCATATAAAGTCATTTCATCAAATAGGACTGACAGGAAAGAAAACCTTTCTGGATTAATTTTTGCACCCAGTAAATTTGATACAAACATCAAAATCAAAGTACTTGTTAATTATGTCACCTAGAGACAATGCACTACAGAAAATACACAGTAGATTCTACTGCACGATGAACAGAAAAAAAAAACATTTCAACACACAATCAGGAGAGGAATCATTTCCAAAACAGCTGTAATAGGACAGAAAAAGGAGAAGCTGCGAAGTGGGATTAATATTAGCTACCTTGCTGCCGAGTAACTGGGAAGATCTTGAAAACATTAAGTGAAGATGCTGAACTACATCATTTCTCAGGTCATGTACAAGGAGAAAGGAATGTAATAATTCCAAATGTATTTGCCCTGGGTTAGTGATGGTTTCGTATCCTCGGATACATGTCTCAGGGGATCCAAGAGTTTTGCTCTGTAGTTCTAATCAATGGCTGGGAAACAGTGCTCAGATGTCTGCTGCTCAGCGATTAAAGGATTGGGAGAGCTGGTCAGCAGCTTTCAACCCATAAAAAGTTCTGAATTTGTGTTTGTACATGCTGAGCTTACAGGGCTGTCCAAGCAGGAGATCATTTGAATAGGATTTTCAAAGGCATTCAGAACATATCTAGCACCTTTTCATAATCATAAATGAAAAACACACATTTCCTGAAATTTAAACTTGATCCTCCAAGAAGCCCAATGAGAGAACAAACCTCTTTACCTATGCATAGTTCATAGAGCAGCCAGGGCTTCGTGGGCAAAGCCTGAGGCCCAGGGAGTTCTGAGAAAGTTTTATCTTTATCTGGCAGGTCCTAGAGCTGAGATATAGGAGCATCAGGATTTCAGCAGAAATCTCTGCTACTAAGTACCACATAAATCAGTTTCCTGAATGATCAGGCTGGAGAATAGTCTTAAATTAATGAGTGACTGGATTAGATAGTAGATTATCAAGTATTTAAAATCCAGTTCTGAAAGAAAGATTTATCGTGAGTTTGAAATGCACCTGGAGTACATCACCTCTGTTTTGCTAAAATCGTATTAATGCTGCCCATAATTACTTGACATAGCTTCCTTTTCAATACAGCTGACACGCTTTTCAACACAGAAACTGCCAGAATACATTAAGCCTGTTCTACAGCTCACCAAGGTCCTGAACTTGGCCATAGCAGCGCAGGCTGCTGCACAGGTAAAGCACAAAACCAACCTGATTGACAGCATAGAGTAATGCATTTGTGGGGGATACATCTGCAGTGCTTTCAGCTACCAGTCAGCTTACCTCAAAAAGCTTTTCAGTCACACACAGACTGTTTTTCTCATTATCCATAGAGCTCCCTTGGCTTTACTGCCCACAGTGCCTAACGCATTTGCAGTGCCCCCGCAAATGCACTCCCCCACTTTCCATCCTACCGGCCCTGCTTCAGAGATGCTTCTGATGTCATTTTTTCCCCAGACCTGTGTTTTTTGCCTAACAGGCTTTATTTTCCATGTTCACTGTAAAGCTAATTGTGCAGTGGCAGATCAGACTGACTGACTGGCATCTCTTCAGGTAAGCACATTAACTACAGAGCCCTCTCTTTTATTAAAGCTCTGTCAACTCTTTACACCATCTTAAGAGCTTGATGTTACCTGGAATCCTTATAAATATACTTCCTCATGCTAAATTAAGGAAGAAAGTTTTTACCTGAGCTCTCAAATTACTTTAATGCTTATTACTTTATGCCAGTTCTTGTTCCTGTCACTGCTGCTTAGCTATTCTCCAGAGAAGTTCACCAAACTTCCTTCAGAGCGATGTTTCTGCTGGAGGCAAGCAGAGATGAATAGTGGAGGCAGCAAGCCTGCCTCAGTGCAGACGCTCTCCTTGCCAGTTTGAGGTGATGGCAGCAAGCAGGTTTTGCAGCTGAGATACAGGAGGTGAGGGCAGGCACAGCCCCACAGTGACAGGTCCAACAGTGCCACCCTCCCTCTCCCGGCATATCAGGCTAGATCTTGTGGCAAGAAACTTGAGCACTACAAGATAGGCCACACTCCAGGTCTGGCAGCTTCTCTCTGCCTTCAGCGAAGGGAGGGACATACCACATCACTGCACTGTGCAGAGGCACACGGGCTGTCAGCATTACTGCAAAAATGCAAGAGCAGTGATGTGGAGCATAGAGAAAAAATAAAACTTTTACACTTTCCTGTAACTTTGTAGGTGGCAGAGAGTACAAGAGTGATGGCTGAAGTTCAATGAATTAGACTGGGAATACAGTACCAATCCCTGGTGAGAATAGCTTGCTTTTATTGGATTCTCTAGCACGTTAGCTTCTTCTACTAAAAGCACATCTTCAAGAAAAAAGGAAGAGCTAACTACTGGTTAAATCAGAATTATCACAACTGAAGCAGAAACAATGGTGAGATTTTATGGTTGTCATTATTACTATGCTATACATAAAGTTAAAGTAACTGATTCCTCATGATGTAAAAATACATATCCGTGAAGCTGAAAGGCTAAAAACTAACAAACTACTATCAGGATGCTCAGTATTACAGCCTGAGGCTTGCTGGCAGTTATGGTCACACAGCTTGCATACTTGTGCACCTCTCTTCTGCCTGCATGGACTTTCCTCAGGAATAAGGAAGGGATAACTTCAACTCCCTTAACAAAAAAGTTGCAGGAGGTGTTTCTAAGGAAGTGATAATAACTTTTGGTGAAAATGTTTTAATCCTCCATAGCTATGGCACCTAGCTCTGTATCTTTCCTGCATGACTAAATAAAGGTATCACTGAACTGGTGTGTTGTTTGGTTATGACTGAAACCACAGCACAGAAGTTGAAATTGGATTTGAAGTTGGAGGAATAAAGAAAAGTAAAAATTTAGTAAGCTAAAGCTATGCCAGCCATCCAAAGCTGTTAAACACTGTGGATCTCCGAAGTGGTGGTTTTGGCTCCAATACAAATAAATGTATACTGAGTAAAAACTATATGAAAACAGCATGATGAAATTTAAATGCCAGTGAATATTGTTTTCACTCAACAGGAATTTAATTTGGGAGATACTGTTTTAGATTACCAACTACTGTAGCATTTCCAACCAGCCAAGTAACATTATTCATAGGCAGTCTTCATGGGTTATGATATAAGTATAAACACAAAACAAATAATATTACAGAGACCCTGCCAACTCCACGTAAATATCAAAATAATACACAAAGTAACATATACTGAGTGCATGATAGTGTGGAGTGGCATCTTCAGCAATACAAATTGAGAATGAGTCACAAAAGGCAGAAGTTATGGACATCATCCACAGGACTAATTTTTTTTTTGCTTCTATTTTGTATGGTTGCATGTTCTCAGTAGACCATACACTGTGACTGACGGTGTTTTAATCAGATTAAGGTTTGGACATTCTCATGTGGAAAGTAGTGTGTTCTCCTAACAGCTCTTGGAAGGATGTGGAAGCATCAGTTACATGAAAGCAGTGCTTCTAACAGGAAAATAACACAAAAATATTTCCATCTAAATAATTCGTATGTCGCTTAAAGAATAAAATTGTCCTACAAGAAAACATATCAAACAGCAACAGATGAGGCCTGATACTTGCTGATGCCTGGAACACCGATAGTCATGGTGCTGCTCTCAAGGAGCAAGAACAAGAGAAGCTACAGTGGTTCCCAAATGCTTGGGGTCCTGTGTAGAGATGCCTAGAGCTGGAAATGCTGGGTCAGCTCCCTGCAGCACTTACTGTCATTTGGCTCAATTTGCATCACGTTCTAATCAGCACAAGAGACTTTCTTGTTGCTAAAGAAAGTCACTCCTCCACATTTTCACCAGCAAACCCCTCTGTCTTCGAGCAGCCAGCTTGGCCTTGTGGGGGACAGGCTACAAAGCCAAACACTACCAGTGCTCTCTGCAACACAAACAGGTCGTAACCCCTGCAGAGGTTTGCAGCTCTGTAGAGCTGTGTGTGCAACAACTTTCCTTTCCCCCATTGCATTCATAATGCACTCTGCTGGTTCTTCCCCCCTTTTTATCTATCTGCATGCGATAACTCCAAGCTGAGAGGTACTCCTCTAATCTCAATATATCACATTCACCCTGTTATGTCTCATTTGATGTACTGTAGAAACACATTGCTTAGTGATCAAAAGCATTTCCTCCCAAACCCTTGTTTCCCACAAGAGAAGCTTTTGCCATGGCAAAAGAGAGTATTTTAGTGTTAGAGAATTACGTTTTACTAGATGTCAGCTTCCTAATAACATTGGAGAGATCTGTAAAATAGAAATCCACACATCTGCTTGCCAAATGGCTTTCTAAGCCTCCTAATGTTTTCATTTATGCAATACAATCCTATTTTATATGGCATTTTATGGCTCTTGGAAAAACACTTTCCAGTCAAAACACATTCCAGTACATATATCGGGCTTACACAAATATGTACAGGAGACAGTCCCATATCTATCCAATGGATTTGCTCTCTTTTCTTACTTTAATCCCAAATGGTCATGGTCTGTATTTCACCTGTATTTTAAGTGCCCTTCCATTACATAGTTAAAACAAATTGCAGGAGTTACTGAGAAAGGTTCTTTCATTTGTGCCATGCAGATGATGATAACAGTCCCTTTGGCCTTAAAATCTGTCTGAGATGAGATAATGTGGAAAGCTGCACAGAGACGGATGTCAGCTGCAGCACTGCCAACACCCAGGTCAGAAACCTGGGTCTGCCTACGCAAGAAAGGCTTAAGAAGCAAGGATTTTAAACATAAGCAATGGGAAACTTGTTTCAGTTGCCTCCCTTTTTTTGTGTGTGTTTTACTCACCTCTTTTTGCCCCCATCAATAGATAGGGAAGAGAGCAGCAACTAGAAATATGCCCTAATATTTTCAGATGAAAGCTGTGGGTCTAGCACAAAATATGATATTCTGGTTTCTAGATTCCTCTAATTAAGAAAAAGCAAAGTGCTGCAAAATTCAGTTAATTCACCTGTGGATGACAGGGCAGAGAAATTCTCCTGACAGTCAGCTGTAATACCCTTCCCATGGGACCACGAGATACCATACTCTCTCTCACCTCCTTGGAGGAAGCTACCTGCTCCACTCAGTTGCAGCACACCTACCTTGCCATCCAAAGGGCTCTCACTCCTGTCTCTCTTTCCTTCATTTCATTTTTTCCTCTTCCCTGTGGAAACTCCAGGCCCCTTGCTGTAAACTCCGAATCCCATTATGGGGTATGAACCGATATATGGAAGGAGCTGTCTGAAAAAATCTCAAATATTTTTTCAAAGCGACAGAAATTAAGTGAACCTTTCGTTCTTTCCGAGAGAAGAGGCCTTCACAATGATCCTTCAGATGACCCTTCCACTCTGCCTCCCTTGAAACACAGCACTGACACCTCTAAAGTGAACACAACCAGCACCCACAAATTTCATCTGCAACAAGGACTGAAGAGCCACCAAAAATACCCTTCCAGCAATGGCAACTCAAGTTCATAAAGTAAAACCTGGCATTTTCCTGTGCTCTCTAGATGAGATTCAAATGTTAACTTCGACATGGTTGCATGAGGAGTTCTCAGCCAAAACGAGCAGGAGATTAAACGGGTAAAGACTAAGGCAAAAATACTGTAAGACTCAGGAGAAATAACAGGGCCTTTCACACACCATGTTGCCTGATGTTAACACCATTAAAATCTTTGAATACTGCAGTACAAAAATGCTATCTCTTGCGGAAAAGATGTATCTTCTTTGTTGTAAGGAAGCAAGAGAACAGTCCAAATAAAAAACAAGTGGAAAAATCTAACCTTTGGGATTTGGTTATAAAGTTATATTTACTCCAGTCTTTTCTGAAAAGGGGCTTGGTTCAACATTTTAAAAGGCTCTAATTCCCAGCTTCATAAACGACTTGTATTTTTTAATTGGCTTCTAATTCAGTTGAGCATATCCAAAAAGTACACAGTTAAGTAGAAACCATATAAATATTGCTCAGCTTCCAGTAAGCCTTGCTGCAGTTGGCAAGGGTAACAGTCACAGCTCAACTAAGGAACAACCAAGAGGAAGGACGTCAAAGGCAGAAGCAAATTAAGCGAGAAATTTCAAAGAGAGGGATGGAGAGCCTAGCTGGACATAACCAGAGCGTAGGTAAAAGGGAAAGACATTCAGACAGCCTGAAGGAATATACATTGTCCAAGTAGTACGCAGGGAAAGCCACTGACTGACGTGCCTTAGTCTGTCAGTGAGAAAGCTTTCCTGCTGTTAGATTTCAATTGTGTTCAGTGAAATTGGAATTTGTCCAGCCCTTCATAAATGAGCAAGACTCTTCCAGCTAAGAAGAGGATCAGGGATGGAATCGCTGAGGTACATTTCTGCCTTCTGAGTCGGCTCGAGCACTGATAGTTGGCATAAAAATTTGTTATGGGTTGCACATTTATGGCCTTGGATTTTATTAAAAAGTGATGGAAAATATTCTTTATAAAGGCTTGCTTGGGTTTTAGTTATGAATATCAAGGGGACCAGATTCATAAAGTTAATTTGGGTTTATGGTTCTTTTTGGCTGTAAGAAACTTTATGCCACTGAATATATGGGGAGGGAAGAGAACAGAGGCTGGTATAGTCTATCGGATACGTACCTCTGCTTCTTACTTACAACCTTCCCCACTTTGCCTTATGCCCTATCTAAGATCCTCAGATGGCTGCTTTGAGAAATACAAGGTGCTTACTTTCAATACTAGGAGAAAAAAAAGGAGGTCTGTGAAACCAGGTCCTGGAGCTCTTACACTGACCAAAGCAACATAACTTCATTTTCCTACCTCTCCATCCAGAGCAAAGTCTGGCACCTGACATGTGCCCAACTCAGCTGGAAAGTCAATGAACGCACAGAATTCAGCAGGCATTACATATAAAGAGAGCAGAATAATTTCCCACCCTGCATTAGAGTTTCACTCAAGAAAGAAATTACACCTAGAGACCGCAGCTTTAGTTGTTTGGTTGGGAAACGGGGGTAGGTTATTACCCTTGGCACACACAGAAGCAAATCCAACTCCATCCATGCTGCTGCCTCCCCACCACACACACCACACACTTGAGGGGTGAAGGCTCCTCCAGCAGCTACAGTGCACTGGCACAATCTGCCTCATGTCCCTGCAGCTCCATCAGCACCGTAAAGCATGCTGCCGCCCGTAGGAAAGCACAGAAGAGACGCTCTGAGGGCTCTCCTGGGCCCACTATGCTGATGCTTGGGAGAGCAGGAATCTTCCTAGCCCTGTTCCCTCCTCATGAAATGTTTATAACATGATGTGTGCTTTACCAGCCAAGAAACAGAAATAAAGCTCTGAGCTTCTGGTTTACAATTTCTGTGAATCCCCGCACTGCCAAGTTCCCCTTGCAACCAGCTTCTCCTTGCATTTATACTCTGTCCTGCGCAGTCACCATTTCAGGACATCTCAACCCACTATGGATCTGCTCAGTTATCTTGCCAAAATATTTTAAGTGTTTTTAATAACTTTACTGCATTCTACCAGTTCAAAAACCACTAAGTCAGTCTCAAAACGAGAGAAATGAAACAATTGCATGAAAACACTGCAAGGAAATTAAGCTTCTGCTTTGAGAAGCCATCCATCCATCACATTTTCAAGCATATTGTTTGCATTATGGATAATGCAAAGATCTTACAAAGTCTTTCGACTTAAAGGTCAGTCCTCAAATGACCTGCATACAAGTTGGGTTAGGCAGGAGAGAGCCAAAAGCTCTCACAGCTACTGTGAGAAACAAAAAAGGCTCCTCTCCTCTCTCCCACCCCACATCTTTGGTGCAACAGAGTCTGGTCTGAAACAGTAGATGATCATTATGGCTTTTTCCTTAAAAAACAAAACAAAACAAAACCAAAAACCAAACTGAACCAAAAAAAAGAAAAACAAAAAAAATCCATCAGTGTACCAAGATTCTAGATTCTCTTTTGCCCAGAGAAGTTGTGGATGCCTCATCCCTAGAGGTGTTCAAGGTCAAGTTAGACGGGGCCCTGGGCAGCCTGACCTAGAAGTTGGCAGGGGGGGGGGGGGGGGGGTGGGGCGG
>WBMW01004876.1:178253-339734 GCA_013396635.1 Penelope pileata | reverse complement strand
AACACCAAACCCATCAATAAAAAACAGATTACTTTAAAAAAAAAAAAAAAAAAAAAAAAAAAAAAAAATCCACATTAGAAGAGTAACTCAATTCTTTTTTGCATGGAAAATGCAAAAATAGCAAAAGAAACATCATACTTTCTTCAGTTACCCTTCAGTCAATTTTTGTTCTTATAGACAAGAGTTTAAATCAATCAATAGGGGTTCTTGTTTGATGTAACATTCTAATCCTTTCTTTAGTTAAACACAAGCAAACCACAGCACAAGTTATTTCAGTAATACAACTGAAATGTTTCATTTCTAAAAAAATCAAGGTGCTTTTTTTTTTTTTTTTTTTTTTTTTAAATAAACTGGCTACAAGTAGAAACCTATCCAAAAACGTGTCTTCGACAAAGGGACTATTCACCCAAAATACATACTTGGCTATAACAATCAGTATGTGTACACTGATTTATTCCAAAACTGTAATACCATTTACCAATGAACTCTGATATTAATATCCCAAAAATAAATATCATCTTACAGCAGCGTGTCTTCACTACCTGTGCACTGAGAGGAACAAGACTCCTGGGCATGCATCCACTACTTAAATTGTATTGAAAGAAAGAGATGCTTGAAAGAAAGCACAATACTACATGTTGCAGGAGCTATCCTGCCAAAAGAAAGCATGTCCACAGGCTCTACAAACCAGCACGACAGTGATTCCGCCCCACTGCTTTCATCAGGACTATTATGTAACTGTATGATCTAGACACGTCTAAATGGACCACACTGTGCTAAGCACCAAGAACTCTACAGATACAAAGAGAACTTAAAAGTCCCTGTAAAGCCTTTAGCCAAATCCTGGGAAAGGGACGGAGACTGAAAAAGATTAGATATCACCCAGCCATAAAAGCCAATTAGCATCAAAATTAGAAGCAAAGCTTCCAACTTCTAATTTCCAGCTCAAGATTTAACTCATCAAGTGCAAAACCTTCCAGATTGTTTTTGCAATCTAACCAACTGCCCACAGTTACCTTGCTCAAGTGTTTCAAGTGTTTTTAATAAGAGCCAAGAACATAGGTTATGTTTGCAGAAATAACCCAAGATTTTAACATCCCAAATACTCGAGAGTCAAACTGAAATCAAGGTGACAAGGGACCATGACAACTTAAAACAGGACATGGTTGGCATTTGTTTCTGAACAGCAAATGCTGTCCTAGGGTCAACTTTTCATTTAAGCATCCATTTTGTGACAGAGAAACACAAAAAGAAAAAGGCCATCCCCATCAAACTACTCGTCATTCCAGATTTAGAGCCGGTGCATTGTAACTCAGAAATGAGTGAAATGGCAGAAAATAATTTAGCATTTTAATGTTCATTTCACAATATTTCTGTGTACTCTGCTTCCTTGAAGGCAGCCAACCAAACTTTAATCAAATCTAACACACAGATTTTCCTCCTTGGGAGTCAAGCTTGGTGTCTTTCAATCAGAAACTTTTTTCCTCCCATCTCCACTATATGCTTTCTTTTCTGTGTGTGTGATGTGATAGTAGTCCTAATCACACAAACACTTCAACATAGGAATAATCTCATGCGTTTGTTATTCTGACAAATTTGCCGGAATAGTTTTGAACCAAATATAGCCCAGTGAACACACTTCCACACGCTTTTGAAGAAATCATGCAGTCAGATTCAGTTCGGCTCACACCTGCAAGTGAGGTCAGATATTGATGGGCAGCGGGAAGAGAGCAGCTGTTAAGCTTCCACTTATCTTCCCAAATATAGCATTCAAATCTCCTAAATTACTCAGCTTCAAAGGAAAGATATGATTCCTTCTGCTAAGCAGCCCAAATATTTCTCTATCCCTTACTGGACATGGACAATCACACCATGCAGAGGTAATTCCCATGAGATCCAAGAGTCATGAAAGTATTTGCAGTGACAGAGATCACCTCCTGGGACTAGAGGACTTAGTGCGACTGCATGGCTTAAGGTGTGCTGTTAGCAGCATTCCTCAGTGCTGAGAATCTTTGAAATTGGACAATTAGCAAAGAACTTTATTTATATAAAGTAATAAATTCCTGAAAACGTGCCGAACTGTGAAAGTGTATGTGAGGAGATCAGGATGTAGAGGACCAAGTTCCACTGGAAAGAAGTCTCTAAATGTCAGCGCTATCTACCGGATTAAGAAAAACTAATGAAAACAACCCAAGAAATAGAAAAAAATCCCTTCAATTATTTAACGATAAGCATTTATTTTGCCCTGAAATTGTAAAGAGGAACTGTTAAAGCAACTGAAAGTGTTAGAAATTCACAAGAGGAAGGTACGCTTATAAGAAAGGCAGGCTATTTCAACAGACCAAAAAAAAAAAAACCCAACTCACTGCTCTTTCAGTACCTTTTAAATTGATGTTTATGGCTGAGTTGTTGAAGGTAAACAGATAAAAATAAGAACCACCACAATATTTACCTTACGCTTTAGAAAATTAATCATTATCTTGTAGTGTAGTTTTAGACACAAACACTAGGATAAAAACCGCAAGGAACTTAGTAGTGTCAATATTTGTCCAAAAAGCCACTTAGTAAATCACATTTGCTTTGACGGAAGCAAACAGCTAGCATTTTGGAAACACCATTGTGTTCAGGGAATATAGGACTCTTTTAATTTATTTTTTTTCTGTATAAGAGGCATCCAGCAGCCCTCCTGCAATGGAGAAGGACTTGTCAAGTATCAGTTCAGTCTGGAATGCTGACAATTTACTATTGCCTCATGAGAAACTGGAAGGAAAAAGAAAACAAAAAAACAACCCACAAACTCCTTCTTTCCAAATAGAGATCCGGGAAAATACTGTAGTGACCTGATCTAGTACTAGATCTATTGGCTGGCAACCCTGCCTGTGGCAAAGGGGGCTGGAACTCGATGATTCTTGAGGTCCCTTCCAACCCAGATCATTCTATGATTCATTCTATAACTACACATTGTTATATTGACAAAGCAATGTCTGAATTTCATTTGAAGATCTAAAAATATGAACCTAGAAATACTCTGTAAAGAGTGAAGAAAATACTACAAAAACACTGTAAAACTGAGGGGCAGAAGGGGGATCCAAAATGCTCCTTTTGAAATGACCAGAAGCTCTCTAAACTTTACAAAACAAACCCATTCCTACTTCTCTCCTAGAAAGCATCTTGTCTGAACTGATGCCGTCCTCAACCTGACTTTCACCCAGTGACATAGCTCGTTCCCTTCAAAACGGGCCATGCCTTTCAGCCACCAGCCTTCACTTACTAAAGGCAAGAGCTCTCCAAATCCAGCATAGGCTGATTATTTCCTTATTCATTTCCTGAAAGCTGTGAGCCACTTTCAGGATCAAGACAAGGAGGATAAAAAGTTCCTTATTACTGGATTGTTCATGTTTTAACTCTGTTTTATTGCATTGCCATTAGCAGTGCAGCTGAAAATGGGACAGGATCACTATCAGAAGACAATCTTCACATGCAGAGATCCTCACACTTGTGGAGCTGCAGTTTCTTCCACTGCTGCCTGCTCTCACAAACTATTTCCAACTCACTCAACGCTTTTGTATTCATTAAAGTTTTATTACTTCAAGATGATTTTCCTTTCAGAGCAACACTTAGGGGTGTTCTGAGAGTTGTCACTGCAGACAAATCAAATTACAGTTTCTAAATTCACCTCTAACCAAATGATCCCAGACACTTTGACAGTACTTGCAACCCTTTAGACTACCTTAGTATTCATGTTTGCTGCCTTTTCACCATAGAATCCCAAAACCTGGTAAGTCATCCTAAACAGGATAAGGCCCCCAACACAGCAGTGATTCCTTCAGCTTCACAGATGAGCCACCACAGCACACTGGGAGAGTGATGACAGGAATTTTTAGGCGTTGCTCTGGGGGGTGTATTCTAATATGACATACCTTGATACACTCAAATGCTAAAAAGTTAAAATGGTTCTTTACTATAAAGATATATCTGTGCTGATAACACACGGCTGTTCATAAGGCTTTAACTAACAATCACGGGCACAAGTCACTGTTTACAGACGCTGCGTAGCTAACTTTTTGAAGAAATTTTGGCAAGGATTTTCAAAGAGCCTTGCAGGAATTTTGCTGCAGCACATCAAATCCTTCAAACAGCAGCATTAACTTTTAACTCCACCAGGCAGAGTCAAGAGAAAACTAGGATTTATTCCTCGTATCAGTTGAAACTCTTTTCCCTTATTAAGAAATGTTTCCATGTGAGAAAAAATTACAAAGAAAGAAAACACAGAAGAAAGGGAAATTCAACCTAATTGGTGCAAACAACTTGGCAAGATTTGCTGTTTGGAGCAAAACCAGTGGCATCCGTCCCTCACTTTCTAAGAAATTGTCTCTGTGATTTCTTCCCAGGGAGGTGGTGGAGTCACCATCCCCAGAGGTGCTCAAGATACATCTGGATGAGGAACTGAGGGACATGGTTTTGTGGGTAATCTTAGTGGTAGGTGAACAATTGGACTAGGTGAACTTAGAGATATTTTCCAACCTTGATGATTCTATGATTTTTTCCCTTTTCAAAAGCAGCTGTAAATGTTTGCAGAATCTAATGGACAAACCCTCGGAAATCCACAGCAGAATTCTTTTTTGCTGGAGACTAACACCACATCTGAGAGCAAGCAGACGGATAAAGCTGGGCCACTAATCACTACGCTGACCAAATTTCTTATTCCCCACACCACTTGGGCCTATCTGTCTTTCTACAGCCCAGCCTTGTACTTCATCTGTGCTCTTCACAGTGTGGTCAGTCCTTTTGCTTTGACCTTCATAGCAGTTAGCACAAAGATCAGCCCTTTGGACTGAGCCAACTCCTTGGGAGTAGTGTTTTATGAAATAGTCTTCATGACAAAAGTCAACTTTTTAGGTTTAAATGCTACCGACTAATTGTTTACTTCTATTTCATTTCTTCTTTTCAAGCTTGTCTTTGAGGAATTCAAGGAGATGGACAGCACTCTTTCAACACAATTTTTTTGGAGGGGGCGAGGGGGTGGGCTGTCAGCATGAAGAAGCCAATTCTCTCTGCTCCCTTATGTTTATATTATCACTTTTTAAGATAAAAGATTGGAGAAGAGAAGTAGCGCGGTAACTTAGCTCCTCAAAACTCACTTCTTTAACATGATGTTCCTGTCTTCAGGAGCAGCTGACAAGCAGGCTGAATACCAGATTAGCGCCAAAGCAGTTTGTGCTGTATCTGCAGCACAAGAGTTGGTTGTGATGCCCACAACCGGATCTTGCAATAACGTGTCGTATTTGTCTTGATAGCGCCCTAAAATAATCCCGTCTCAGAAGGAAAAAGATTTCACTGGATTTGTAGGGAGTCAGATCAAGCCTGTCCCTACCTCACAGCATGACAGCAATTCACCAAAGTTAGTGCAACTCGTTACCATCAGCATTTCAGCAGGTGAATGGAGGGCTCTTGTTCAAACAACTTACAGCAAGTCTCCTATTTTGATACAGCTTTACTGGGTCTCCTTTATTGGATTGTCCTCACAAACTTTATTGCCTAAATCAACTTTTATTAATGCTCAAGGAAACAACACAAAATCAAACAAATAGCTTGTGAAAGAAAAGCTAACTAATGCGAAAAATCATTAAAAATTATTAGCTAAATCACTTTAATAGACAAAAAAAAATGGATTTACATACATCTAATACAGTTTAGCTATCCATTTACACAAATAAGTTACTTGCTTAGTCTACAGAAATTTAAAACGAAATATTCCTTCTTATGGGGACAAACGTTTACTTTCTGTTAAAGGAACCAAGACCATGTGCACCCACTCACCCTTTTGAAAGGTGCTAGCTTTTTATTGAGCAGGAAGGCTATTGGTGCACTGTGGCCTTGCATACTGCAAATTCAGCATATCTGACTGCTGATTGAGGTGACAAAAAATAAAGCAACAGCAGCTCTTTCCTCTGGCCAAAGCATTTTTCTGCTCCAGCTTCTCCTAAACAAAAGGCTTTGAGGTGCCCAGAAATTATGGAAGAAGTCCTGGTTCAAGTTGGCAGATCTTGTCAGCCCTTCCCATGCTGCTCCAGTTTTCAAGGCCAACCCATTCTCAGAGATTGCTGCACTCCAGCAGCAGGACAGAGGGCTGCTATAAATTGCAGATCATCTCTAGTGAGATCTGGTGTTCACAGGCCTGGCAAACCCACTTGGGCAAAGTTGAAAACTTCCTCCAAACACCTGCGTTTAAGAATCCAATCCCTTTTGGAACACAACTGTCAGAGGGTAAATGCTGCCTGCACAATGCATTCTCCAGTTTTTAATGCATGGTTGCAGATTTTGTTTCCTGAGTGGAACAAAGCAGGCTTGTTTGTTTGGGAAAACAAGAGCACACAAATGTTTTCGTACAAGTCAGGGCATGTGTCAAGTATCCACAAAGAGCAGCATAACAAAAAGCAGGTGCTATGACAAGCTTCCAAACTTGCCATACAAGCACTAGCAATGATTTATTTATCAATGTAGTTCATTCCACTTAGGTTGTTTTCCAGCAAGCGGTTCATCTGTTGGTTTAGCACACACATTAAATCAAGCACTTGCTTTTTCTATCATGTCTCTGTTGTGGACGCTGTTCTCGCACTCTGATGGGCTGGTTTTGTGTTTGCTTTGGGACAGAAGAGAGGCTTGCTTGGGAGAGAAGAGGTGCAGACAAAAGGGAGTGTATTGTGCATGGCAGGCAAGATGAGCAGAAGGTGATCTGAGAGATGAAGGATAGAGAAAAATGCACAAAATATACTAGAAGTAACAGTCCCATGTGGGCCCTGCAGTGAAAAGATATTAATGAAACCAACAGCACAAATGCCAAAATATTTCATTATTATAATAAAATAATGAAGTAAATGTCCTCTGTGCTTTGTGAGCTTTGTGTTTCAACTCTTTTCCCAACTTGACATTAACCGTGCTAAAATGCTGCAATTTTGTGAGACATCAGATCCTGCTCCTTTTGTCACTGCTCTATTTTAGACACGGAACTGATGTTTCAAAACCACATTTTTCAGCCCTGCTAAGCACTTTCTAGTTTCTGTTGAGAGAAGCAAAGGTGAAAAGCTGACCTCATTTAAGTGCCTAACCCAAGAGCTGAGCTCCTCTGAACACCTGGTCCCCCATGCCTAGCCATAACCCTTTGTAGGATGGCCTAAGGAAAATGAGTGAAGTTTAAACATCTAAGCTAGTCCCTTTACAACCGCTGTAAAAGAAACAGACAAATCAGTCTCCGAATGTGGTTCACTGATTATAGAGGGCTTCAGCGAGTACCTTGGATTACTTAAACATTTAGAAGTGCACAGGGTTCCCATCTCATGCCTTTGGGGTAGCTGAAGATTACAGCACTGCTCCGACAGCTGAGAATTGAAGCATAAGTAGAAGACACTCACCTTCAAAATGAAGGCAGCCCACAAAGGGCAATTTGGGAAGACAGGACAAAGTCCATCCAGAGCACAAAACAGCAGCCGCCACAAAAGCACCCATGTGTCTGCCTGTCTAACGAGGAGAGGCAGCACCCTGCTATCAGAGAACGGCTGTCACAATAATGAGACAAGTGAACAGAGACAGGGGTCTTTTCCAGAAAGTAATCAGTTTTTAAAATAACACAACACTCTTTCTACTTCAGTTTATTTCTACATTCACAAGCTGACGAGGCTATAAATTTGAAGAGAAGCGTCTTCCATCCTACTTTGATAAATAGATTGTAGACAGTATGACAGGCCTTTTAAATTAAGGACTTGACTTTCATCAAGAGGTTTTGCTAAAATACACTCCTCAGCAAACTTAACCTGAACTTTCTCAGTCATAAGCAGAAAGCTATGCAGCCATCCTTCAGGAAGTATTTGTTCTGTTCAAAACATGTCTTCTTCCCGCAGTAATTCTTGGTACAGATTCATTCTCTTGCCTCTAATGATTAAATTTCGGCTCTCAATTTCAGAAGGTTCTGGGCCACAGCCCCCAGACTGCTCTCCTTAGAGCAGTGTTTTTTGTAGATACATTAGACAATGAGTCAATACTACTACTCTTTGCTGAGATATTTCCTTAGATACACACTGAGACAATAAAAGTTTAAGGGAATATAGTTTATAGCTTTTAACCAGCAGATGCTTCATAGCCTTGGAAATAACTTTTCTTCTTTTTGCAGCATGAAAATAAGAAGCAGTACCGCACCTCAAGATTTTAAGAGCGCAATAGATGCATTAATCAACTAAATGGATTAGGCAACTTTAAGCTGTTAGCAAATACCATATTCATAGTTTTTCACAGAATCACAGGTGTTGGAAGGGACCTCTGGAGATCATCTAATCCAATTCCCCTGCTAAAAGCAAGTTCCCTAAAGTAGGTTACACAGGAAAGTGTCCAGGTGGGTATTGAATATCTCCAAAGAAAGAGACTCCACGACCTCTCCGGGCCTTGTCCTGTCACTGCACTCCACAGAAAAGAGCCTGGTTCCACACATGTGGCTCCTGCACTTTAGATATTCATAAACAGTGATGAGATGCCCCCTCAGTCTCCTCCAGGCTGAGCAGCCCCGGGTCTCACTCATCCTTTCCTCACAGGGGAGACACTCCAGGCCCCTCACCTTTGCGGCCCTCTGCTGGACCCTCTCTCGAAGTACACTCCTTGGATCCGGGGAGTCCAGAACTGGACACAGCGCTCCAGATGTGGCCTCACCAGGGCAGGGTAGAGGGGGAGAAGAACCTCCCTCAACCTGCTGGCCACCCTCTTTTGAATGTGTCCCAACTGCACTTCCAGATGCTAGATCAGCAAAAGCCGAGGAGCATAAGGTGGCAGATGCAAGACTTCTCATGTTAGCTGCTATGTCTCCTTCCCAAAGCCCCCACCACGGTCCATTACCACTAACATTTTACAATCACAAGAGGAGCTGAAGAACACGACACTTCAATTAAGAGCGTTAGGTTGCTTTCAGAGGTCACCCCCCACTTTTTTGGTTTGGACCCCCGAGCGCTTTTGGTGAGCACGAAGAGGATTTCCTTGTGGCTGAAACCACCCCAGCTGCACACAGCATGCTTCAAGTCACATGGAGAAAACGAGCATACAAGCTAGCAAGCAGGTCACATCACGGCAAAGTCCTGCAGCATATGCTGAACATGTGAACTCCACTTAAATGTGCCTGGAACTTCATATTTGCCATAAAGCTCCATCTCCCAATTCTTAACAACTTGCTATTTTGTGATTTAACAAGATACCTCTTTCATCAACTTTCCTGTTGCCTAACAGTTATAAGCCCAAAGAAATAAGAAGTAACAAATATCAAGTCAGTTGTTGGAAATACAGTCACATTTAAGCCTGCAGAGCACTAGTTTGATAGCTGGCTCAACTCCTCGCTCAGAAATGAATTTTACTGTTTGCTGGGGTAGGAGGCAATTTACTCAGGAGATCTGAAAATTGCTGTGATCAACACAGTGACACAGAGAGGTAGCACCATGAGGGGAATTTTTTGACGCAGTGACCATTTAACAGAAAGCACGTGATACCTGCTGAGCAGGGACTTAACCCTGGCTCTGCCAAGCTGGCTCCATCCATCAGCAAGTCCACTTCACCCCGGCCCAGCAAGCATGGCACTGTCTGCTTGCATTTTTTGTAAAAAAACAAGTTATTCTGACTATAAGTGTCTTAACTATCAGCCTACAGCTTAATCTGCTGGGGGACTTGAGACACCCATTTTAGACCCTTTAAAGAAAGCTGGGCATCACCCCATTGTCTCCCCACATCCCAAATGCTCTGCCTAGTCAGTAGCTATTGGACTGCTATTTGACGGCTTTTGGACACAAGCTTCTTCTGACTCCTTCAGTCTTGTCCCAGACCTACAGAACACAAGCAGAGAAATGCCCAGACCAGGGATGCTGTTGAAGATGGCTACTCATTTCCTTGTGCCCAGGTGGGATGAAAGCAGTCCTGGGAACACACAGGATTTAGAATGCAAAGAGCATTTCCAGTATTTGGTAAAAAGTTTGTAGCGTGCATATCAATTTAATCACAGAAGGGTACCTAAACCTTACTGCCTACTGAAATCCTTGGAGGAATCTCATCTGAAGTGCCTTTGTGCTTCAGTTCACTAGGTACGATATGGAGAATAGCACTTCCCTGCCTTAGTGTGATTTGCAAGGACAAACCTATGCAGCTCAATTCTATGTGTTACCGTACCAAAGACTGACTTGAAAAGTCAATCACTCAAAGCATCCTCCCTAAAAAAGTTACATACATTTTACATCAGCTTGTGCATGAAGAAAGCCAGGCTTTGTAGATGTAGATACTTCACACTGCAGTATAGAATTTGGTCACCACAGGAGTGAGGAGGACGAAAATAACTCTGAGACAAGGAATGACCCTTAAGCCAGCCCAGGACAGGACATGTCATCGCATCTGCAAAAGTAGCAGCTGCATCTTCAAAAAAGTTCAAGTCTTTTGACCAGAAGCTAAAAGTGTATTCTCTGAATAACTCAAAGGTAAATGCATTTTGGAGGGAAAAATGGGATAACTGTGAAGAATCCCTAGAGAACTGCAACTCATCAGTTATAAGGGCTAAAATCCTCTTCTGAGAGCTTTCAGGGTAAAGCAAACCTGAGATGTAGGGCATTCAGGAGGACACAATCTCTTATGAGGGAACAATCTACAGGAACTGTGCTGAGTACAAGGAAAGAGACTTTGTAGATAAGTGAATTGATATCAAGTATGGATTTCTTTCATTCCTTCACCTATAAATTTCTTTAAGGATTCACAACATGGATCTAGTTTGCAAGCTGTGTTTCATTTAGGATGTTTTAAGTTCTTTTATTTCCATTTTCACCTTCACCTACTTTGAACGCAAGAGATTTTTCTGATACCTTGCTAGCATCAAGAAGAGACATAAAAATCTCTAAAACCAGACATTAGTGAAATAATTGCACATCTCTGCACATTACTCCCAAGTATGAAAACTATAACTGGCTGTGCCAACCCAGAAGCAGTGTAGGACAATTTGGTACTGATAGGAGAGGAGGAAATGCCTGCTGGTGGTCAGAGAGAGACAGGAAAGCCCTTTGGTATGGGGTAAAGCAATCAGAGCATACATGAACCACGGGGAACCATTTGCAGGTGTACACAACATTACTGAAAAATCAAGCCATTAGGCTTGCACAGTTGTGGTTTAGAGGATCAGTTTGAACATTACAAGCCTCAGTTCTGCTGTTACTGTCCAGTAGTGTGAGAATCTGTTTCCAGTTTGCTACACACTTTTAGCAGGCATCTCAACTTCTCTCACCATGGGCTCAGACCTACAACCAAGTTACTATGGAACAACGTGCCACTGCATGTCGAGTAACTGAACATGCTTAGTCTACTTCCATCCAGCTACTTCGAATGCTCCTGAATTTGCTAAAACCCATTTGGCCAGTCACGCCCTAACTTGCTGATATCCTTCACTATGTTGCAGCACTTCAGTTCCAAAAAGATCAGCTAGCTCTAGTGATGAGCCTGAACTTCAAGAACTATCCATTTACTTGAAAGTTATACCTGACACACAACGTTACAGTACCAGTTTCCAAGTTAAGTTGTTTCTTTTTGGCATTGATAATCTTGAAACCTCAGTCATCTGTCATGGCATGACTACATCCTAACAGAGACATTAGCTCAGAACCATCCTCTCCCAGTGGCAACTGAGTAATATCCATATAGCAGGGGCAGGACATAATTTAGAGGGAAAAGCAGAGTGAGAATATCTTTTGCTTCTTTGATACAGCATGCCAGTGGGAAATGAAAAGCAAACGGCTGCAGCTGTGTAGTCAAGTGTTTGAAAGAGCAGTGATAAGGTCTCTGCAAACTGTTTTGTCCTATAGGGTGTTCACATATACTACATTTCATCTTTGTATTACTCTCTACTTAGGTTACACATGCAGGTTCTTGAATGAAATGGTATTATGCATCATAATCAGGTAACGATTGTATAGGATGAATAGGAGTACGTTATGTGAGCATGTACAAGTTAATACATATGAAAATCCTTATGAATTTTAAGTATTGTACAAGTACCAGCAGTCCTATGTGTACACACAAAAAGGGCATAATACAATTCTTCATGCACAGGGGAGCTTACATTTCCCCTTTCACTTACAAGAAGTTATTTTTATATTAATTGGTGAGCTCTAATCAGCAGATTCAGAAATACCAGTAACCTATTGCACAAATTGTGTGTCAACATCTTAGTGTTATTGCATTTGCATGAACATTATGAGAGAAGTTTGATGGTTATAATAGAGTCATGTTTCTTCTCTGATTATATTTTAACAAGATTTATGGATAAATAACACAGCAAGAAGTCTGCAACATCTGGGTGAGGCTTGCTTGGAATCATTATGACAGCATTTCCTTTATCAGAGTCACTGAAAAATACTTTTATATCTGGTTACATGACAAGCAGTAAGAATTCAATGTGCGTGTCTGGTGTGTGAGCCGATTTCTATTCCTTCAGTAGCTCACATACTTAACAGGTGCTGAGCTTGAACGACTTGAAAGTGTCTTCCTCCATAATAGAACATGAAATCCCACCACCACCACTAGATTTAACCAGTTGTTTCCCCTTTCCAAGCATCTTTTCCTCATAGCGGAAAACCGGAAAAAGGATGAAGAGCAACTCATGCTTCTCCTTAGAGGAAAAGATATTCCAACATCATAACATAACATGGATATATTACTCAATTGTTCACAGAGAACATAGCCTTTCTACAACAGTTAATTCTACCACCATCACGTTAACTTGACATGTTTAGCTGTCATGTGAGATGGCAAGCCTCTTTGTGATGAATGACCAGGAGCAAAGTTGCAGTAAGTACTGTCATCAAACTTAAGAGCATCCCCTACCATTTGATATCCAATGCGACCTCCCCGCAGCTTACCATTTTTAGAATCAAAAAATGTGTTCACCAGTCTCTTCCTGACATACTTTTGAGAACAGAAATGAAACTCTCAAAATCCACTCTGTGCTTGGATGAGAATCTGCCGTGTTGATGCACGAAAAGCCAACAGGAAGCTCTCATGATGAGTGAATTCTGCCGTAGAGAAATAAAAAGTCCTTCATTAGGACTTTTTTGCATACTCAGACTCTGAAGCATCTTAGTACAACGCTTTCAGATTATTAACTCCATGGCATCACACAACCACAAGGGCTAGAAAAGTTTCTACAGTTACTGCAATCAAAAACATACAGACTCTTCCCAGGCGGAAATTCTTAGTTACAGCAAAATGAACTATCAGTGTGTATGCATTTAGATGAACAACTCAACAATCTAACGAAGTTCTTTGCTAAGAGACTCATGTGGGGTTTGGAAGGGCGGAGCAGCCCAGAGTACTTACTGTGTTGTTCCTGTTTTCATCTATTGTGTGGTTGTATAATGATATACACAATATGCAAGATGTATTTGGTGGCAATATTTTTTATTAATTATTGTTCAGGGATCTCATTTAATTCTGAGAGAACGGATATTGCTCTATTAAATCACAAAATCTCTTTGAGGGAAAAGATGTTTACTAATGTGAGACAGTGGTTTGGTGAAAACATTTATGCCATTATTACTTTACTGGTTGAAAAATTAGCCTTATATCACTTTAACTAAGAAATATTACAGTACAGTAGAAGGTAGAGTTGATTTCCTATGTACATTTCTTCAGTGAAACTGAAGACCAAGAACACCATTATGGAGTTTGCATGGCAATAGTATGAATTTCTCAACATGTAATTTGGCACCTACACTTTTTTTTTCCATATACCAGAAAGGCAGCTTCTTAATTCAGATGACTACTGTTTACACCTGGACCCATAAGAACACATTTTGCATACATATTAATCATTCCTACAGCTGATCTTAACCACCCTTAAAGAAAAAGAAAGTGCAAACTGTTTGAGTATATCTCATATATCTAACATGTAAGTGCAAAAATAACAATCACATGTTCATTCTAAAATGCTGCAAAACTAAAACAGACTGGAAGGACCTGCACCTCCCTTTGAAGATGCTCCTGGATTTGCACATTTCTTTGCACTACAACAAAGGTTGAGCGCAAGTAACCAGGCTGCCCGTTATCCTTTGACAACTTCCACAACCACAGTGAGTAGATGGGATGGAATCTGTAATGGATGGTCCTCTTCCAGCCAAAGGGAGCTGGCAAGGGCTCACCATCTCCCAGATCAGACTCATTATCCAAATATCTGAAGACCTACAGCTCCAACTTGGCACACAGCCATCCCAACTCATTGGTATAGGATATTGGCAGTTTGGGTCATCTATCGTGTCAATACAAGCAGTTTATCAGCTTGTCCTTTACAGTACAATCAAAGAAGGATGGAACTCCCTCTGAAGTGACAAAAGTTGATAAAAAGCAAGGCCTCCCCATCAGCACCCATCCAGATCTGCTGATCTTATGCTAATCATTCCCACAGCTCTACAACATCACTATTGACACAGCTCCATTCCTGCAAACATGAAGAGCACATTATGCATTTGGTACATGCTCATTTTCACAGGTTCTTCTAATCACTCTTCTACATCCAAAGGAATCGACCTTTTGGTCAAGCATCTTCACGCAAGACGTGGCCATAAATGAACAAAATTTAGAAGTAGTAATAAAAAGAAGAAAAAGATACCAGAAGCCGATTGAGGCCATACATATCCAGAGACAGAAGCACAAGTCACAATAGCCTGAAATATCACCATCCACAAATACATACTAAACTTGCATCCTCTGTTAATTAGTTATGGGGAAGCCATGATATAATAAAGATGGATTGCTATGATGGCTTTCCACAGAATAACATACAACTGTGCAAAACCAGCCAGAAACTACTGCCAGAGAACAACTGCTCTAATTGCAACACAAGTTACCTCTGAAGTATAGCCATGCAGCTTTTTTTTTTCCCCTTGATCAAGCCCGTGATTTATTTATCTCACTTTCCCTTTGGACTGCAAAATGAATTGCCCGGAGCTACAAGCAACCACAGATGTGATTCTTGTTCACATGAGTCAGGACAGCCAAAGCCACCAGCTGAACAGGGATTTGGTTTACTGAAACTTGGCAGAAAAGATGCAGAACAAGCAGAGAAGGGCACCTCTACTCCATATCCCAGGGTCTTCTGATAGGATTTGAAGGATGGATTTGGGGCTATGAAGAGCTTCCCAGGCTCAGCTCCTAGGTCACATCTACTACTATCATTCTTAGATAACTCTGGATAAAACTGGGTTCTCTCCTGGTTTCTCAGGATAAGAGGATAATAAGAGTCCCTTCTGATTTCCAGTTAATCAGATTTCACACTGGTATCAGAGGACCGTGGCTGTGCTGCAGGACAAACTGTCTCCTAAAGCCCTTCAAGGAGTAATTCTGCAAACCAGGCTACCTAGCCCAAGTCATTCTATTAAATGCCATCAGTCCCTGTCTCAGGGCACCCATGTCTTCTCCATGCTCCTCAGGGCAAACAACCTCCCCCTTGAGACTTGGGGAGATCTTTTCATCCTTGGTCTCCTTTAAATGCACAGGCCAGCAGAAAGCAGCTGGGATTTCACATAGCACCAGCATCTTTTCTGAAGGATATTTCTCTCACCCTCCACACCCTGATCTCATCCTCCTTTCTCTCTTCCATACAAACAATTAACTCCACCTTAGCAGAACAAATAACACACCTATCAATCACTTCCTCTTACCAATTCCTGCTTGAGAGAGGAGGGATGGGCATGCCAAAGCAACAACACTGCTCCTGGGCAGAGAGTTCATATGCTGCTTAGATGAGGTTCCTGTTGGCTCTCAAGAGGCTTCCTACCCCAGACTTTCCTTCAGAGAGGCTGTACCAAGAGGCCGACAGTTCATGAAACAAAGAGAAGCATTTCTAAATAGGAGATTAACCAGAGAAATGCAAGACTAAAAGCAGGAATTACTGACCACCTGCGTAGGAAGGATATATCCTGCTCTCTCCTCCCTCAGCAACTGATAGAGAGAAATAAACCAAATAAGATGGTACTAGCTTTGACCCAGCTTTCTCTAATTTACCTCTGTTTGCTTTTACCCAGCTTTCTCTAATTTACCTCTGTTTGCTTTGACCCAGCTTTCTCTGATTTACCTCTATCTCTGTTCAGGCCTCTGCTGAGCAAAGCTTGGTCACTCATAGTAATTTCCACATGCAACATTTGACTGCAAAATTGCTTTAGACCTAATCCCATCGAAATGTGAGAGCTGTTAAAGCACGGATTGCTCCAACAGCTTTAAATCTTTGTGCAAAGTAATTAAAAACATTATTGTGCTTCCTATTGTTAAGACACCTCATTAATTCCTCAGTATTCTGTCACTTTCTTGGTATCAAGTTCCAGATATGTTAAGCTGGTGATACCTCCTACAACAAACAGGAAATTCAGATTCAAAACAAATTAAACCTAGAAGAATTATTCTCCATAATGACTGCAAATATCTAATAATACACTACCAAGCAATCTTCATGTTTCTTCCTTTCACCTACCTTATCAAATGGATTAACTCCCAATATTTCTTCCCTGCACATCTTTTGCAGTGTGTATTCTTCCTGGAAGCAAGCGTCCAGTATGGAATAAATGGAATGGTTACAGACATATTATGGCTATAAAAGTCACTTCTAAAATTGTGACCACTGGTTTGAAAATTAGGTATCAACAGGAATCAAATTTTGTGCTGGATTTTCTGGTTCTAGATATCCAACCATCTACAAGTACTGACTTCATTCTGCAGAAAGAACTCAACCGTGCATCTACAGGAAATAATGTCAGTCATATCCTGAACTATTTGCAGTCTAAGATTTTTTAGGGCCCTGAAAAATAAATGTTACTGTCTTAGATTTATTATTCACAGGTAAATAAACATTTTGAAGCACTGCAAGTTACAGCATTAAAAGCCCATCAGCATCACGTACTCAATAAAACCACTTCACTAGTTACTTTAGAAGTACTTTTCAAAACTGCACTGTGGATTCACTATTCACACGGATCTGGGATTCTAACAGTGATAGGATTTCACAGTTGATGGAAAATTTGTACTTCTAATTGAAGGTAAGAATAAGGGAAAAGGGAAGAACCAAGCCAGCATGCATTTCAGAAACTCCATTCCCATGGTGTCCCTACACTGCAACAAGGTCTAGCACCAGACTCCAGTAAGTACTGCATTTCCTCTGTTATCCAGCTCGAACTGTTCTGAGTCAAACCAAAGGAGAAACAGTGTTGTGACAGAAAAAAAATCTCATTACTAGGAAATCAGAAGTGAATTATTTCATGCAAAACGAGACTGCCAGAAGATTGACAACTATTTTTAAGATGTCCTAGAAGCTTTTCCATGTAAAAGCAATTTGTCTGAATAAAGCAGTATTATGTTAAAAGTCAAAGAATAGTGTTTCACTGACTTTGGGTAATAGCTTTGAAAACACTGCATCAAACGTTTGTGTTTGTTGAGTAAACTGTTGCTTGTCTGGGTTCCATTCTAACATACAATCCCCCAAGATCAGAGTTGCATGTTTGGGATCAGCTCTCTTCGTGAAATACTCTGTGCTATGGAAGCAAAGTTCTTCTTTACAGCTATCACTGAAGCCATTCATCAACCCCTACCAACTGTCAAAACAGGCAGAAGCAGCTCCTAAGGCAAAGTAAAAGTTTAGGAGTCTTATTTTGCTATGCATCACTATTCATCCAGACAGGCAATCATCAAAACCAGAAGGGTAGACAATACAGGCTTCTGTTGTGGGTGAATTAAGGTTGATATTGTAAATAAATAGGGGTATTTGAAAGGAACAGGAAAAGACACGTGAGCAGCCTTGAAGTGGAATAACTTGGGAGTACTGCAGATGTCGAAGAATCTACCTTCCAGCCAGATCACTGCCTTTAGTGTGCTCTGCAACATTTCCAGTCCTACTCACAGGAGGCCATAGAACTCGCATCCCCACAGTTACATAATAAAGTATTATGGATGCAACATAAATCCATTCATTTTTTTTTTTTTTTCTCCTGGCTCTTGCGTTGTTGGTCCACATCCATGCAGACTCTACAGGTTGAAGTGTGAATTGTTCCCAGACAGTCACAATAAACAACGTGCGCTGTTACAAGAGAACAAATGCCACAGTGGTAGAGAAATGGCCTCAGGGAAAGATGGCAGTTCTTCCCATAAGAATGCTTTCCTTGCAAGGAAGGTGACCCAAGGACAACTTAACCATTGGTTGTAACTATCCCAGAACAAGCTACAAAAGCTTTGAACAGCCAAGCTGGCATGTCTCTTGCAGAATAAAGTCACTACAGATGTTAATTTTTTTAATACATTGAAGTTACTATCTTGCACTGTCTGGCACTTTTGGCAACTTAGCCAAATGACTCAATTCCAAAGGAGATGAAAATACAGGTAAACATGACTACAGGAAACAAAACAGGGACAGACAGGACAAACTACCACTGCTTTTATTCCATACGTTACCTTACCAAATTCAACTGAATAAAGTAAAAAAAATTACAAAGAGGAATGGCTATGCACCCAGCAAACACAAATTCCTAAAGCCATCTTGGCTTATTTCTCAATACAACAAAAATATCCTCAATGGAATTAGGCTGAAGCACCACAAAAGTGAAAAAATAGCTACAGGTACAGCTTTCTCTGATAATGTCAAGCAGACAACCAAACACAGCACAACATTCCAGAAAGGTCTGAGGTCCTTACTGTTCTTTCAAATGCTAAGACCTCTGGAAAGAAAAACAAGAAAAGGTATATGCAAATTCAATTAACTGTGAACTGTCACAGATCGAAAAGGTGCAAAGGCTTTAGTGAACACCTTGATAAAAAATCTTGATGTAGAACAGAAAGGATTTCAAAAGAATGAAAAATGATTTACTAATAAAACATTTATATGCCTCAAAGCATCACAGGGATATGGAATAACCATATTTGTTTTAACAAGAAAATATAGGCCAACGTTCTACCTGGTGACCTGAACCAACAGTAGCAGCTCAACCTAATGAAGTAAGTGAAAAATTTAACTGAGCATTTTCCTACTCAAAGCTTTATACAGAGAATGAAGATGCTGCCTGTCTCAGCAATTATCAGCTGCTCCAATTTTAACCATTCCTTCTTCTCATTGAGATCCATAAGAAGTCCATCATAAATGAAAAATTGAAGATTAGAGTTCCTAAGCCACTAGAATAGCTATCTTCAGAAATTCCAGTCATTTGCAAAGGCCCTAGTCCTAGAAGGGTTGCGTTCTCTGAGTGTTAAATACAAAGGGTAAAGACCCTGGTTAAGCTTGCAGAATTAAGAGGAGCAAAAAAAAAAAGAAGTCAGGATCTTTGGAACAGTAAATGCTAAACCTCTTTATTTGCAGTCAAATCTTTCAGTCAATCAGCCAAGCTCCCAGAAAAGATATGGTGTCCTTTCTTGACATAAAGCTACAAATGAAAACAGGCATATAACCATACACACTTCCAGCACACACCATCTGCACTAGATTTGCATCTGTCCTGTCCATCAACATCTCAATTTCTCTCAGAGCAAAAGAAAAAATGGTGAAGAAAAAAAGAAACAAACACTTTCACATCTTGAATTTTGCTAATCCCTGGGGACATAAAGGTAAGCAGAAATTAATTGCTTGGTTCTGCATTTTTAGAACATTTCAATAGGAGAAAAGACCTTGAAATGTTAGAAAAAAATAAAGTGTTTAAGGTAAACAAAGAAATCAGCCTATCAAATAGGGAAAAGAATCTGAAAGTTTTCTGCGAAAGGGACAGGTTTGAGTGGGAAGAGAGTAACATCATCCTCAAGTTCTTGACAAAAGCTGCTGGGGCAAAAGGCAGCAGGCACCTGACAGTTTCTTCCAGAGAAGCATTCTTATCAGCCAAACTTGGCTGATCACCTCCGCTGGCAGCACTTGGTGTTTTTAGCCCCCTAGTATTCTTCTTGAAGCTGAGTGGGTAAAGGTGGGAATATTGTGGTTCTTTTAGAACACACTTCAGAGTAACCAGGTATATTTTCAGAATGCCACAGAGGATCCATACTCTTCATTAGCCATAAAAAGACAGTATGGTTGAATACTCATGCTGGACAAAATTAGTGAATAAAACTAGCAGTGAAATTATTCCCTTGTATTCCAGTTGGCCCACTAATGAATTTTGGACAGGCAGAGTATGATCTGAGTCAGCAGTAGAAAGAGCATGAAGGGTTTCCTTCTGGCAGTTCCAGTCCATTTCAAGTTTGAAAGCTTTTTCCTCATGGCTGGATGCAGGAATGAGAAACACTGGGAAGACTGCAGTCTCTCAGAAGATCCATAACAACAGATAAGATGTGTTTGCTGGGAAAAAGAAACAGCTTATCCTGCCTTTGATAGGAGATTGGTGTAGGTGACCACTTGATAAGGCTGTCCTGAAGTCTCCTTTCTGCAAGGCCTGAGGCATGTAGATCTTGTAGTTGTCAAGCTACCAGTTCAGGACACAAGAGCCCATTCAGAAGAAGTCACATCTGTTGCACAACATTTGCCTTCAACTAGATCTCAAGGTGCCTTACAGAAGGCCAGCAGGAATATCTCCTTTCTGCAAAGAGTTTTAATGTAACTTGTGCAACTTCACACGAACTGAAGTTTGAGAAGAACTCCAAGAACCAGGCAGCTAGCTACTTCTCAAACAAAGAGGGTTCTCCCAAAAATTTAGGTCAGAAATTGCGCCATGACTGAGGACATGTTGACATACTTCTTTGCATTGGGAAAAAAAAAAAAAGATTCAGTTGCAAGCTGAATCTCCAAGCTCCACCAGCACTTGAATTGAGACTCAAAAAACAGGCATTTCATGATGAGGACATCCTTCCAGCAGTGTTTTTGTTGTTGCTGGTGTCTTGTGTGTATTTTTATTTATTTATTTATTTTTTAAGTGCACTGAAGCCTTGCCAGTTGACTCCTTTTCACACAGATAAAAGCTTGTTGTCCTTCAGGCCTGGACTGCAAACAGTCTGAGTGATTAAAGGCTAAACTACATTCTAATCCAGTCAGGGACTCTCTCCTCTGTCCCTATATCAGTATTACGATCATTTCTTACAGTAGGTTTCCTGACCACTCATTAAAATAGAGCTTTTCATATGTTTGTTCTTTTCAGAAAGCTCCTCCTTTGTACCTTGTTTGTAAATTCACTGATACTGATGCACTTCCTTCTAAGCAAGCTCATGAATAAAATACAACGATAAGACGTTCGTGAGTCTTTGATGTCTTTTCAAGCATTAGGAACTCGATCACTTCTGTTGAGTTCTCTCTTTGATGTTTCAACTGGGCATTTTCCTTCTCAAAAAAAAGAAAAGCTCCTGTCCTTTCGAAGGATAACTTTCTTAAAGGTTTTGTATTTATTTTTGTTTTATTCTTGATAATTATTTAAAAGTCAGAGGCCAGCACAAAAGTCAAGAATGAAATGGTGGCTATTAAAAGCAGCTAATTTTGGGCTAAACATGAGTTTACAAACCAATAATGGCCCTCCATTATATCTAATTTCCATACGTATTGAAAACAAAATGCAATTATTTCAATGCAGACCTCGAACAACACAAGATGAGCAAAGAAGAGGCTCATGCAACACATAGCAACCATCATCTCAGCGACAAGCTTTACCTCTGAACTTACGAGCAAGTTAATTGAAGGAGCAGCAGAAAGACAGAAGAAAAACCACTAAGTTCTGCCCCATTCCTGCTTAAACAGAAATATTGCCCTTCATACTCACTTGTGCTCATAACGTGTTATGCTGCTCAGTTTTGTCAAGATTTCAGGAATGGGATGTGATTGTTCAGAGCCGCTCCCTCAGCTTAAACACCAGCTTCCTTGAAGTATGTTAGTGCCTTGCAGCGACATATGTCAAAAGGTACCGTGGAGCTCAGAGAATAACTTTACCCAGAGGACTTCCACGCAGCCATCTTAAGAACATAACAAAATCAATTTACTTTAATTCCCTTTCTTCAGACATCCTTGTATGTCAGGTCTTCTTGAGAAATACTTGTGTTAAACAGTTTTCTTGTACAGAAACAGGATATTTTATTCTCTCCACTAATTGCTTATTTCAAGTAACTTGCGCAATTTCTATAGTTGTCATCCAACAATACTCTCCAGATCCCATAGATTGTGGTCTGCTCAAAGCAAGCCCTCTCACACCCACATCTTCTTTGGTTACCTGTACTTGCATCTTCTGTTTCAGGGATTCAGAGGTGCTCAGACCTTACACCAACACCATACATTTTGTTGAACTTTGCTCCTGGCTCAGTCAAATGGAAATATAAAATAAAGAAAGCCTTTGGGTACACTGAAGAAACCCAGATCAATGTAGTTTTAGAATTTCAAAAAGTAACTTTTAGCTTCCCTGCCAAGAGACAAATTTATCACAACTTAAAAGGCACTCATAGCATTTGCAACAGGCTGTAGGTGTGAAAACCATGAGGGCGATCATCAGCTCTGCAGAGAACTAATGTCTGAATAGTGCAATTAGCAATGACGATGTCGCATTCTTGACCTATTTCTGCTTCTGTAGTGAAGGTGGGTGCCAAACTGCGCTGTGCAAATAGCACACAGATTATTCTTACATGACTCAAGTGAGGTTTAGAAAGTTCTTCTCATGGAGAATGTTGAACAGTTCTCATTTTTGTACATTTTATCAGTAGTTAAAAATGAAGATTACTTTAAGTACATGATATTAGGCAAATAAATAAAACTAAAGACCACTAAAAGATTATTTTGATACGTTTTAACCATTGAAATAGTCTAGATACACTGGTAATGAGGATCTTAAAACAATTTTCCTAACTCCTTGGATCAGTTTAAAGGAATACATATATATATATACATAAATCTCTTCAGGCATAAATGCATTTAAAGTAGTTATTACAGCTTTTACGAATTGCAGTTATTTTACATGCACTTAGCTGAAAATAGTATTCAAAACATTGTCAGCTGAATCCCAGAAAGGCACTGGACTCCTGTTGCTGTGGCAACACATTGTTCATGGTTTGCCTGTCTGAGGCAACAAAAAACTCTAAAATATTGAATGTTTTAAATATATTTAAGTCCAGCATTTAGATTGCTCTACCAGGTCCCAGTTGAAAGCTAGATGATTTTATTTCCACCTAGAGGAGTCCCTGCTCTGAAAACCACGTTATTACTTAACATTCTGATGAAAAGCAAAAGGCTTTCCTGGTGCTAAGGATTGTTTAACACCGCAGAGCAGCACTCCTAACAAGAACAAAGAAGTGGTTTTTGCCTTCACCATTTGCCACCACCGGGTGGGATACGTCACAAAGAGGCATTGCTCTTGGGAGCTGGAGACATTCTGCTCAAGAAAGATAAATTAGGAACTCCATTCCTATTTCATTTGTACTAAATCATTCCACTGACTTCCATTTACTTCTGAACAAGTTAGTTTTGGACACCCTCTCTGCTTTCCAGCAGAACGCCCAGGTGTCAGCAGTGCTGCTCCAGCAGCTGCTGCCCTTGCTTCTGCAGCAGAGCTGCTGGGCAGTGGTGCAAAACCAGCAAGAGCTGTCCCCTTCAAAGGAGCACAGCCAGCCAGTATGAACAATATCACAGTGAGGAAGAAGCAGAGCACTGTCATGCGTTGTCTTAAAATCAACCCCAAAACACACAGCAAGCAGAGAATGTGCATAATGTTTCTGACAGCAAATGAACACCACCTGAGCATCACTGCTGCCCTCACCTCCCTCAGCAAGCCCTCATATTTGGCTTTCTGTAAGCAATCTGTAATCAATTTAACATGAGGAGAAAGAATAGGTAAAATTGCAATTAATTATTTCACACATTTTTAGGGCATTATCTACAGAGCGGAGCACACATTTTGCATACATACACTGTTCCACAGCATTCATTCTCTTTTGGATGACTAGATGACAAAATGGCATCCAGCAGAAGCTGCTTGCATCCAGGAAACCCGTAAGAAAAAGCTGTATTTTGTTATGGCCTGACTCCATCACTTCAGGTAAGCATATTTATGATCTTTGATTACTGTGTTTTGTGCTCCCTGTGGTAACACTAACTTAAATTGTTGAAATGGATTCAATTCCAACCATAACAGTAAGCAACAGCCTTAATTTGGACCTGAATGACAGCTTCGTGAAAGATGAAAATGAAGACCTGTCATTTAATCAGAAATCACCTCGCTGCCTCTAAAGAGAAGGGAGATATTCCCCCTGTGAAGCACCCATGGTGACTTTGATTTAACTTTTGCGCCTCTGGGAAAGGACTACCTAATAGCTAGGTGCAAGCAGAAATAGCAAACAAGGCTTCTAAGAAACCAAATAAAATTCCAAATAAAAACAAACAACAAAGCCTTGAGGAAATCCTGAAGTGTAACATAGATTGAGTGCTGGGGAGCTGAGGGAGAGTGTTGGACCTCAGACATTCCCACCATTTCATTATTTCTCCTGCTGTTTGATTCTTCCTCTATTCAGGCACAGTTCTTTCCATTTTCTGGTAAGAAACAAGGCTGAATCACATAATGGCTTTAACCAACCATTCTCTCTTCTACCTGTAACAACCTGCAAGTCACTGAAGTGTACTCAAGAAGCACTGGTGTCTGTAACTGCAGTAAAAAGGAGAATTTACCACAGAAATTGAGAGCTGTAGCCTATGGGCATTTATTTCTTTTAAGCAAGAGAGGCAATTCTTCTGTTGAAGACGTTAATATCGTACCAGTATGTTAATCCCACACCTTTCCTCCAAATAAAGGTACTTTTCCTATGAATCCACTTCATGCCAACTTGTAGCTGCCTGCAAACATGGAAGCAGAACCTTCTCCTCCCAGTCTTCATTGGGCTCCTCCCCAACTAATCAGCTCAACAGAAGCTATACCTGCCCCACCTGCTGCTTCCTCCTCAAGTCATTAACAAGATGCATTTTTCAGTGGGAGGAAGGATCCATGCAGTGCCTGGGTATGTTCGGTGGGACTCAGGTTTGAGCAACTGGTTCTGTCCATTACACAAGTAACAGATGTACAAAGAAAAGAGATTTAAACCACCATACAATTTGGAGAGGGAGGGAATATGAATTGCACAGGTACCCAATGAAAGAAGGAACTTTGTACGTCATCTCAGGTAACCCCACATCAAATCTGTAACACATTCCGATTTTCCAAAGGGATTTTTCAAGACAGTCTGAGTTCATAAATATTGGGGTACTTCAAGAGAAAAAAAAAACAACCCCAAATATCCCACAACATTATGATAAGAAGGCAAAAACTTTCCTGTTCTGACAGCACTTCCTGACTTCCCTTCAGCTTTGGCAAAATTAAAGACTACTGTGTTCAAATTCTATCCAAATATTTATATTTTGCTTGCATTGTTTAGTTAACATTAAATCACTACCAGCTTTTTTCTTTTCAAATAATGAAGTCATCCAGAATAGATTTTCAATAAAGCTTAGCTTTCATTTTTATGCCTTCAAAAAGCTGCCTTTTTCAAAATCGCATTGTTTATGGCAATCGTTAGAAGCCGCACACTTTTCAGAATCCAATCTTCAATTTCACTGCTCCAATATTTCTACAGCTCACATGCCCAGGGAGTAATATCAGTTTCCTCAAGTGAACATACGATCAGCTATTTAACTCTAGCAGTAATATTACCTAGCAGTCTAACTTTTAAGATTCTGAGAATAACAATGCAAGGAGCATCATAGAAAGGCACTCTGTACCTTTCCTTTAGTTCTGCAATAACTGATTGAAAAGGTACCAAACTCAGATGAACAGGTTGGGCCTCATTTTGATTTTCAGCATTTTCTCATTCCTTTTCCCTCTCCTATGAAATTTGCCAGGTATCATTTAGGAATAATATTAATTCAAGGCATACAATTTTTACAGGTGCAGTGGAATTTAGAAGTGGCAGTGATTTACTGATTTAGAATGATTTCCTCATCTATTCCCTCAATACTTGTATTGACATGCAAGTATTTGCAACCTTTTCAGGTACCATTGTAGTACCTGCAAAGAGCACCTCTGGAAGTCTGTATTTTTCATCATTCTTTCTGCAGAACGAATGCTGGTTCTTAGCTACCTTTCAAGACCAACACAGATATATCAGAGCATGTCCAGCAAAGGACCACAGAGAAGATCAGGGGATTGGAGCACCTGAAAGAGGGTTTGAGGGAGCTGAAATGGTTTAGAGTGGAAAAGAGAAGGTTTAGGGGAAATAGCATCCATGAGTATCTGAGTAGGGAGTGTGCTGTTAAAAAAACAAACAAACAAACAAACATTGCCAGACTCTTCTCAGTATTGCCCAGTAACAACACAAGATGCAACAGACACAAGTATACAAAATCTCATTTAAACACAAGAAAGAACTTTTGACAGGGTGACTGAACACTGGAACAAGCTGCCTAGAGAGGTTATGGAGACTCTTCTGGCAGATATCCAGCTGGTCTTCTTGAAGACCAGCTGCGCAATCCCCAGACGACCCTTCCAACTTCGGCTGCTCACCAGTTGTGACTCACTAGCTATCCTGAACTATCCACTTCAACAGTGCCTTTTTCCCCTACAGGGAAACGAAACAAACCAGGACACAAGCCACTGTTCTTGATGAAAGACACTTTCTCACAGTGAAAGAAATAATTTATCCTCAGAAAAATATCAAAAACTAATTTTCTTGAATCCAAAACCTGATACATGTCTATTTTCAGAGCACAAAGAGAAGAGTCAGTCAGCAAAAGAGAGGAGAGAAAAAAAAAAACAAAAAAACAACATAGAAGTTTATACTGTTCCTGGTAACAAAACCCACTTCCCAGCCTATTTGCATATCTGTGCTATTTACCGTTTGACTCATTCTAACCTTCCATTTCACAATTTTCTTCCAGTTTCAAATGAGAGAATCCCGTCACAAAATCCTTGTTACAGAAACCCACAGCACTCAAACCCTGCTGCCTATAGAACATTGTATTCCAGCAGGCTGTCAGACCTTACTCACAACTTTCTTTCTCCTCAGCACCTTCAGACCAATTTGCTTTGCAGGGATTGGTAAAGCAGTATAAGGCTCGATGACAATTTATGCCATTTCTGCCTATCTAGCTGTGAGATTTGGAATATATAATTGAAAAAGCAATCTGCTCATGGTTGGGAGAAGAAAGTATGAGACCGTTTTGTGATGCAAATTAAAAATTACTTGAAATAGCATACTCCTTGTCCCAAGCTTTGGAATAGTAACTGCAGAAAATACAGAGATTTCAGACTTTCAGTCACTCTGTGCTAACCTGCATCTCATTTAACTCCCACTGCAATTCCTCCATAGCAGACAGTTCATGTTTTGAAGCTGCAGTGTGATTTTTTTTAAATTCTAAAACAGATATGATCTCCCCAAGAACCAATTTTTCCCTAGCAATTTCTCTCATTTATCACTTGTACCAGGTCAGTATTTGGACCACTTTGCTTTTACTGTGTGTAATGCAAAGTTGTTGACAATTTTGATGCCCCTTCAGGTTCCATTATTTTCAGATCTCATTGTTTTTACTTTATGCATTCAGAATTTTTATGTTCTTAGATGGTGTTATTGCAAGTGTTCATTTCTGACTAGATGGGGATTAGATTCTTTGCTCTCCATGCACACCTAATACTCTGTTGCTTTGGCATTTGTGAGAATTTTAGGATCAGACTCTTAAAAACAGCTGCTGGTAATTGCCTGATTCCTAAAAAACTGTGAATACTTGTGATGGCATCGTGTCTTCTGTAAAGCTTATGTAAATTCCTGCATTAGTTGGCAGAAAACTAGTTGGTCATTTTGAAAGGACTTCCATTCATCTTTTGATTCACATTGGAATTCAGTGATAAAGGCTTCTATCCGCAATCTAAATCTTGTTCTCTCTTGCAAACACCAGACCATGTATCTTGTCAGTGTGCAGATTGACTATTATAATTCCACACTGGCAGGTCTCCCAGATAGCGCTGTAAGAAAATGTCAGTCGGTCCACTGTCTTTCTGCAAAGTTAATCATCAGTCCAAAATGTCACCATTCTATTTCCTTCTTTCTTCGTTTACTAGATTTCTTTCTCAAACTTTTAAATTAACTTTAAAAAAAAAACCTAGAAGACAGACTCCATTCCACCAGAGCATAAAAATAGCTTGGAAATGAGTAATCTGCAACTGGAGCGAGATGAACTAAAGCCTGATGCCAATACAAAGCCATCTGCAACAGCTTTCTGCTCAATTCAGATTCTCATTGCCCAAGAGAACTGGATTGCAGGTCCTAGGGAAGAATAGGATAACAGATACCGCCACTTCTCCAGAACCCTAAGCACAAGTCTGATTGCTCACAAACATAGGCCTTTCAGCTGCAAGTTTGCTGTGCAGTTCTTGGGAAGTGGAGTATTTCACCAGATAAGAAATCCTTATGACTATTGCTGGCCTCCCTGAGCAAGTACTGCTCCAAGACGATGAGCAAGGATTGAAGCTGCAGGCTCAGATAAGGGAAGGATGAGTTTTTCAGATAAACCCTAAGGACTGATGTAGCACTAAAAACTCAATGTCAAATATCAGATGAGATCCCATTACACACCTAGGGAGCACAGGACACACCTTCTGTCCCCAAAGAGCTTGGAGATGCCTTAGAAAGTTTCCTCCCTCCAACCTGACCAATCTCAGCCATGATGACAGGCTACCCACTTAAGCATGGAGGCCTGCATAAACAAAGTGACACTACTAAGAATATCACTTTCCCCAGTGAACAGTTTCACTTAGGTAAGGCAGCGCTATGCACTTCACCTCACCAGCAACATCATTATGGTCCCTGTTAGTATGCACATCCAGGTACAGTATCCACCCCATTCCTTTCAGCATCTGGAACGTGTCAATATTTATATCCCAAGCTCCCCTCTACAGAGATCTGCACATACATTCTAAAGAACTGAGCCTGAGCCCTGGAATCAAGCATGATGTTTTCCTTCTGAACATTACCTCTCCATGCGTTAAGCCCGTCCAGATGGTAGGTGATACCCTAATTCTGTTCTTCCCTTCCTTTTTATATCACTGCAGCAATTTGCCAGCAAGTTGTCTTTAAAGCTTTCTAGAGTGGAAAAAATTGAACATGAGCATGCATATGCAAAGCATTAAAATAATAAACTCTTGAAAAAAAGACAGGCAGTGCATCATCACAGCAGGTCACTTGTTTTGGTGTGAAATTGTGCTGTATTTTTTAAAAGCACATTTGCTTTCCTCAAATCTACAGATGTGGAGTGCTATTTGCAAGCACTTAGAGTCCTTCAAAAAACCAGAAGGATGGGGACTAAAAGACTAGTTTGCAGGTGAACCACACATTAATGGGATAGCTTTCTGCTTGGAGCTCAAGTCCTTCCTGCTTTTCAACACACAAGCAAATGGTAAGTGTATTAGTGAGAGGTGCCAGCCCAAACTCATCTTTGAGCCTATTTATGCTCGATCTTCACACACAAATGCACAGAAGTGGAAGGCAGTTGGAGCATGCATTTAAATGAAGATGCCCACATAGGCATAGATTTGACAGTACTGGGAGCCTTCCCACCTGTTTTGGTAAAAATGGCTACACCACGTCATGCAAAAGACCCCATCATTCTATAAAACAGCCCAAAGCCAAGTGTTTCAGAAGTCTAAGATAAAGACGTACTATACGTGAGAAGGATTTTCGCAGACATCCAACAAGCTGCTGTTCAGATACTCAGTTCAGCAATGGTGCTTCCCCATCAACCCTTTCCAAGCAGTCCTTTAGAAGTGCTTCCTGGGTAGTAACAACCTGCCCAGAATCCATCACTGTGCATGTAAAAGTTTGAGTTGTTCTCCTCTCCCAACATCCAAATACCTATCTATTCACATTGTACTAGTAACGTCATGCAGTAATTCATAAAAACACAAATCAGCCTAAAAAACATGAACATAGCTATTCTAAAAGTGCTGCAGTGGGTTTAACAGAGAAAGAAAGTAGCTTTAAGAGAATAATCCTGTTTCTGAAGGTAGGATCACTTTCACTTCTCCGGTTGTTTAAGTATTAAAACTGGTTATATCCTCAAGATATACATTCCCAGAGAGAAACAGAACTAATACAAATGTTCACCAATAAAATTTTTATATCCACTGTATGTTCACAGTAAACACAGCTGAAAACTTGAGTGGAGAAAGTCTTGCCAAATCATTTTTGTATTGCTTTTGTAAACGGTAAATAAAAGATTAATTGACTTAACCGCATTTTAATGTATAAAACCACTTGCTTTCAGGATTTTCTGTGCCCTACTCCATTTCCCCAAAAGGCTGGCTGATGACCTCTGGTCAATCTTACAGACCAATGGTCAAGGTAGGTATCTGGTACACATGGTTGCACACCAGAGACTGAAAGGGCAGCTGTCACAGTAGCAGTGCTCAAGGGCTCACCAATGCAAGTGTGTACTGCTCTGGGCAGCATGAGGTCAGCAGGGTCCTCTGTGCTGTCCCCAGTCTCGGTCTCCTTTGGCATGCTCACCACCAACTTCCTACAGAGCCACTGGCATTTCAGATGCATGTCACCACTTCAGCTCCTAGTAGGGATGTTTAGGGGCAGGTTTAGGGAGCTGCAGTCCAAACATCGGCTCATTCTTAATGCTGGATCCTGCATCTTGATGCTGGAGTTCCTGTATCTCAGATAACTTGTTAAATTCCAAAAGAGACATATTCTAACATCATCTAATATTAGAAAAAGTGATCATAAAAAAAATCAGAGCAAGCAGCTCCTTTTGGGACCTTTTGGGAATATTAAGGTATATTCCTAACAGAAGTATTTTCTTAACTAAACCTTTTTGTTGTCTCTTCTTATCTGTAAGATAAAGCCTGAAGAAAAAGGATAACTTTAAAACTGCTTATTGTCAAAGGTGGACAGTGAAAAACATGATTGTAATTTTTTTTTTTTTAAATACTCTTGGGTGAATCCAGAGAAATAAAAGCCAGCACATCTGCTATCCAGATTGCATCAGTTCAATGAAGTCTAATTGACGACAAAACAGACACATGGCTAAGTACAATATGTGGCTATTACATGGGAAAAATCTTATCTCACAAGTCCACTAACTTTTTTGTTGCTGTCATTTTTTAAAACAGAGCTGCTGAACACAAAACCATGGAAGTCTAGCTGATACAAGTGTATGGCCCAGAAAGCAACCCTAACCCAGTCAGTGGAACAGAGCAAAGCAGAAGCAAACAACCAACATTCACCCTCAGTTCATGTGAAATGGCTGCATCCCTGATTACCACCTGGAAAGATCCCTATCTCAGCGCCTACTCCATAAGCCTATGTGCTTTTCCACCCCTACATGAGTCACATTACACTGACCATAAAAACATACCCTCAGAAATGATACACTCAGGACACAGGCAATTTCTTGTTAGCATCATTGAGCCAAGAGGTGGAGAGCATGTACCTCATCCATTTTTTAAACATTTTACCCTTGTTGTTGACTATCTGCAGCAAACCAAAATATTTTATTAGCTCACGTGGATAAAGGGTTTGAACTGGGAATGTGAAATGCTGCACATGTGTTTTCATGTCAGTTATTACTGTAAGGTTGTTTGAAAGAAACCAAGTATGTCAAGCGCTCACAGCTGGTGAGCTTTGTCTGATTTGATGTGTCCACACAGTGCAACAGGAACAATTGCAGAGAACTCAGCTACTGTCTCATCCATTTTGGTTCGTGTCTGGGAGAGGTATTTGACTGCCACCGCCAATTTGCCTTGTCTTTTTTTTTTCCCCCATTGTCAAGAGGTCAGGAGTACACGAGAATAAAAGGCAAGGCCTATCTATTCCAACTCCCTCCTGATCTGTCTTTCTGTATTAACAGAAAACACAGTAGCTCAACAGCAGATAAAAGGCAACTAGGTGTCACGCATCAGCAGGCTGTGCCACAAGCAGGGCACATGGCCCAACGGGCACCTTGTACCTGGGACATACCTTTACTCCAAGCATCCCATGTCCCTGCATGACTTGTCTTCCTTTGGAAGGAAAACCCACATGTATATACAGGGATGAAGAAATAAAAATAGCTCCAATGAGTCCCCAACATAGTGAGCTAGTGGATCAAAAGCACCATGGGACAGAATGTAGCTGTCCTGCAGCATGAGTACAGCCAGGCACACTCCAGATGGGCCAGAGACCAACAAGACAAATTCTGATGCTTCACAGAATGAGACTGCAGGGTAAACGTGTCCCATGCCACAGCTTCTGGATTGCTTCATTCAAATACTGTGTTTCTATAGCAGCACCAGTTTCTTTTCAGCACTTACATGTTTATGTCTGTGCATATAAAATAACTATTGCAGGAAGTTAACAGCTATATTTAAGGTTGCCTATGCCCTTCTGCTTTATACTGCTATTTACAAGAACAAAACTGAGCCATTTTCGCGGAAAGCCGGTATCTAATGCACGCATGTGGAGGGCATTGTTCTCTGGAGCTCCTTATAGGGGAGCTCTTTCACTCTTTATTTTTTGTCTTCTCAGAGTATCAGTTGAAATTTGTTTAGGCTTAGTCAAAGGATGCATTGTGAAAGCAGACAGCTAGGGCCCCACGGATGTACCCAGCTGCCTACCAGCTGTGGGTGAAGCTGGTATCAGCAGATGTCTTCTCTGGGAGCTCATTGCCAACAGCTGCTGCTTGGTAAATGTCCTTTTTTCCCCCCAGTGAGCCTCTTCACACCTCCCTGAAACAGCAGCTACCCGCAGGCCAACAGCCCTGCACCATTCAATACTCCTGACTCAGTAAGACTGAATATTCAACAAGTACAAGAGACTACCATTTTGATATCAGCAGAACAGAGCAAAGGGACAAAGCACAAACAGAAATCTTCAATGTTCTGATTGAGCAGGGTTAATTTTGAGAAGTTTGGGGAATCTCAGATAAGAACATAATGGCTGCATTTTCAATGGCCTAGATTTTCCCGGTGAATATTGCTATATTTAAGCACAAATCCATTTTGAAATTTTAGGCTGAAATTCTAGGCTCAGTTGAAAAACTGATCTAAAAAGGAAAACAACATAAAACAAGAAAAATAAGAGAAAAGATAGCCTGATGAAGAGATGACTAAAGTTTACAGTATACAAGTATCAAATTATCTTTCAGAGAACAGGGTAGGAGAAGGCAAGCCCAGCAATAAAGGATTTGGACAGCCACATCTCATCTAGAAGTCCCAGACTGTATCCACAAATCCCAAACCGCACAGTCCCATATTAACTGCAGCCTAACGAAGACAGGGCCTGTAGCCTGCAAATATATTATTTTCTCTCCAGAATTTCATTTGTACCTACAGTTCTAACCCTAAACAAGCCTGGACAACCCCAACAGCTCAGTGCTTTAGTTCGAAGCAAGTTGTCCTCCAGTTCTTGCAGGACCTGACCTCACCACAAGTCAAAGAGATCCCTCTTTCAGACAGCTGCAAATTCTTACATTCCCCGAGTCTCTGGTAAAGGGATCTTCAGGTAGGACCACTGCTAAAAGTGCAAATTACAGGACTGAACTGGCATCTTCATGCCAGTGCTGCTTGAAGAGGCTGTGTGGCCAGTTCCTTTTCCGCTAAACGGCAATTCATTTATTCTAAATTAAAGGTTTCTCAGGCAGCACACACTTGAGTTTAAGTAAGATTTTTATGATTAAATGCACCCTATTTGATTAACCACCCTCATCTCAGACAGCATGACATTTTTCTGTCAACAATGCAAACTTTCAAGAAAATTCATCTTCCACGGAATACAAAAAAAAAAAAGAGAAAGACACCTTTCCTATCTGTGGCAGAACACCCATTATAATGTGTTAAAAAAGATGCAATAAAGACACAGTAAACATTATAAGCATATTACCTGAGAAGTACATATTGTATGCACAAATGGAAACCATGATTCCAAGGCAACCTGTGACAAAGCAAGTTATCTAAGAGTGCACTGTCTAGCCACATCTCATAACTCACAGGCAGGAATCCAAACACAAAGCCTTACTGGATTTTGATCAGAGAAGAGGTCTCACTTCATACCTCAATTCCTTTCTGCTTTGCTTCCCTTATGCTTGCTTTGGAGTCAAGTTTCCTGGACAGACCAATGACCAGTTTGACACTGATAAATTATCTGGTGACAAAAACCACTGCTCTTTCCTAGGTCCCTCCTTGTCATTGCTACTATAAGGAAAGAGCAGCCATTAACTGTATCGGCAGCTGGGACAAACCAGGCCCAAACAACAGCAAGTCACCATCCACATGTTCTCAAAAGCCAAACATTATTAAAGATTCACAGAGAAATTAAAGCATAACAGAAAAAAAAAGTAACAAAATCAGCTCCAAAGCATATCCTCCCCTACCTTGATGCTGTAGTTGTGTTCACCACACGGCTCTCTGCTGAGAAGAAGCAAGCTCGTCCCTCAGTGTTAGGCTCTGGAAAAAATGAACACCTGTGGGCCTCGCTCGTTCTCCTGCTCATTAAGGACACCTGTGGAGTACCCAGGCTCCTCCCCTGCTCCCCTCCTCACAGTTGCCTCACAGCTGTGCTGCTTTTAAAATTAAACTCAGTTTTCCTTACTTGAAGCATTCCACTGTTGCATGTCATGCATTACAACTGTATTACAACTTCTGTTTAAATTGTCTGTGGTAAATTTGTGGAAATGCCTGGGCTTGGTCATGTTCTGCAACACCGAAGACAACATAGGCCCAAGCTCTCCTCCCACTGCCTCCATTAGCCCACAGGAGCTCCAAACACATTTAGGAAAGCCACATGCTTCCCAACACATTGCAGATTCATCCTTCTCTTGGTACCTCGGCCTCTGCTTTCTCGGCTTTGCCTCAGGACACCACTTCCTGGTTTGCACACAGCCTGCACCCAACAGCTCATAACTCCATTTGGAAAACCACAGCCTGCCACAGCTACACCCCAACAGATGCCACACGTACTCTTTAGCAAAATCCTGAGCGCCAGCTCAGGCAGCAGACCAGCAGATACAATAAATGGCTGCTGGCCACAGTTGTGGGCCAGCTGCTGCTTTAGCCAAAGCCAGAACAGAGCGCTGGGAAGCTGTGCTGGATCCCACTGCTGCCCCAGAAAGGGACTAATGTACAACGTGGACATTTTCAGAAATAAAAGTCTTAGGAGATGTAGCTGAAGAGATTTTTAGGCCTTGTCTATTGTGAAATAATGGGGAAGCTCAAAGACTCAGTAGAAAATTGGAAATAAATCCCAAATAAGTGAACATGGTTATAGCTTGGCTAGCTGGTCCATAGCTCTGAATAGTGCACAAAAAGAGTGATGGTCAAAAACCTCTCTCCCAACCAAACGTGTTCTGACCATCTATAGCACCCACTTGAGAGCTGATATAGCAATAACACCAGATGACCTTTCCTCAAGTTCCAGCAACAGAATAAACAATACGCTGCCTGAACGAGACTCAGAGCAAAACTGCACAGGAATCAGAAAGCCATTTACCTGAGCTCTGCTTTTTTCTATCACTTAAATTGCAAGTCAAACATTCAATAACTGTCTTTCTTAGCCTTGGAAAACAAAAACGCTATTGATTTTCTGCGCATTTTTTTTGTGCTGACTTCTTGCTCCCATTAAAAAGACTCCAGAAAAGCAAAAGGTTTCCCACTGAGTTTGTATCCATTGTGAGTTTGCATGGAAGCATAAATGAAGAGTAATAAAAGACCAATAAATGATGTGTGACAGGACTTGCAAAATGTCAGCTCGAGTGACTTCTGTTACTTCTGGCTTCTCCCAGAAGATGGAGCCAAATGACCAAGTGTCTGTAGCCCCCACAAGCTGCACAAAGGCACAACTGGACAAAACTCTTTCCAATTAAGGTAAATTAGTCTCACTCTCCTCCCATCACCAAGGTTGGTGGTTGGCTGGAAAGGCAGTCAGGTTTCTTGCAGACACCCCCCCCCCCCCTCTTTTTTTTTTTTTTTTTTTTTTTTTTTTTTTTTTTTTTTTTTTTTTTGCACGTCACAGCTGTTTTATAGTCATTTGAAGAAATCAAGGTCAGAAAGATTCACTCAGCTTTTTAAGAAAGGTAAATTAGAGACATAAAAAAAACCCTCCATCAAATCTCTAAATCTCTGCATACAAAAAGCGAAACCTTTACTTCCGACTGTCTGACCGGCAGCATAGAGAACCTATTAGTATTCCCATCAAATAAGTTTCAAAGTAAAACAAACAAAAAAAGCCAACCAAACTAAAATATTACTGTCCCTTAGCTTGTATGTTATTTACAGTCACTAAAAACTTTGGAAAAAAAGCTGCAAGAAAATGCTCTTTGCAGAGGTGCAAGAATTGATAGGCACACTCTGTCCTCACATTTTGTGATCTCCTGCTGGGAGCAATTGAAAAAGCCATACTACAAGAGCAGGCTTTCTGGAGTGGCATTTAGATTTGACCTAAATCATTCAAAAGTCATTCAAAAGGGCTTCTTTCACTTTGTATAACATGTAGTGACCTTGTTTCAGAGGATAAGCAGTAAGAGCTGAGACTTTTGCAGGAAGCCAAGTGATGGCAATGCATCAAAACACACTTTTGGGATACCTCCTGTGGATTCACTGAAGAGGAGAAATCCCCTGTTTGACTGAAAAGTCATGTAAGGTCCAGCCTGAGGCCCATCATTTTCAGAGGAAGGTTTGCTATTGAATTCACTGATCGCAGGCTAGGCTCCTATGGCTGGTTTAGCTGTGATGGATTCTGGCTTTTTGTACTATTATGTTGTTCTCATTGAAAAAACACTGTGCCAAATTCTCTCCTCTCATCTCCACTGAGGATACCAAGCTATTCAGGACAGTATAAGAGAGCAAGATCTACCTTCTATGAAATATGAGTGCTTTATAGCAGAATACAGATTTAAGACCTTTGTCTTACAAAAAAAACCTAATTGATATCAGAATTAACATTTCAGTGGAAGTGTAGCAGATTTCTCATTTGATTCCCCACCACCCACATCACCCCGCTGGGCATTTCTCCTATTTTCAACAACTAATAGCCAGTAAAATTAGAGATCTGTCAAAAACTGTTTTCAAAATACTTGTCTACCCTGCTTTTAAAATGCAAGTGAAAATTTTAAAATGACATTTTCTTCCTTGAAGGACTCAGATTACCATTTTAAATCAGTTTTAGTGACAGAATAAGTTCAATTATATGAGAGCACAAAATTTGTTTCCAATTAGTTAGAACCAGAAATCATTGTTTAGGGACTGAAATCTTACCTGTTTCCCTAAAAATAAACGTATGAGTTGATTTCAATAACATTCCATTTAGTTTCAGAATTCAGAGCTTCCAGTTAAAATCATATCATGCTTCAGGCAAGCTGCACATTTATGATTTAATCAAAAATCATTATTTTGACTTTGTCATAAAATGTTCAGACTTTGTCACAAATTATGCAGATGTTTCTTATTACAGGAGGTTTAGAATTGAGCCTGAAGTCTGTACAGGAGATTTCCTCACGCTCTGTATTAGCTAAAAAGGGCTGCAAAGGGATTAAAACTTGACAGCTATCAAATATTGGTAGGATATTATCACATAGAGGTTTAAGATTTACAAAGAGGAAAAGAATAACAAGTGAGCACAGTGAGTGAAGGCCTAGCTGCGTCAGTTCTGATTCTCATGTGACTCAGATCTTCAGGTCGTCCTGTGTTTCAGATGCTGCCTTGGGAAGTCATTTATGTTGTTTAGCTAAGAGAGAGAGCCTTGACTGAACTGCACACCCATAGTCCCACTCCGGGCTCATGCTAAAGAGGAAGTTAAATGGAAGAAATGCAAAACATGAGCACTGCTGACCTTGGCATAGGCATCTGGTTAGTGATAAACTCAGACCAAAGGCTTAAGGGACCCATTTTTGCCCAATTATAGAGTTATTTGAAAAATAAATGGGCAGGGACAGAGCAATGGAATCTGGGCAAGTAAAAGGAATGCCTGCTTGCCCATCTCTCAGCTGCTGTATGTCAGATGTGATGCAGAAGTACACCATTCTGAAGGAAATCTTTACAACAGAGCTCTGAATACACAAAGAAGCACATCCATTACTTTATGAGCTTGCAGATGTGCTGTGTGATTGAGGCTTCACATTATATTCTGCTTGGGCACATGGGATTTGCAGGCAGTCTAAATCACAGACATGTAGGTCGCTCAGAAAGTAATGCCTCCTATTTATTTCCATGAAAACTACAAGAGATACAAAGAACACAATAACACTATTTCATAGAGCACATTCTCAGCTACAAACCGCTCTTTTTCAATGTAGGCACCACCATTAGCTCTGCATTTTTGCCAGTGATGAACAAGAGCCTGCATGCTGTACTCATACAAATTTGCACCAGCAAAGGTGCACCACTGTTGTTGTCGCCACCGCTGAAAAGCACCACTCACCCCTCAGTGTGCCCACATCCACTGTTTGATCTCCATAAATGTTCAGCAAGCATCGATGAATGTCAATTTTTCCACGTGGAAGAATTCAATTACGTCTTTATTTCATCCACACTTCCATGTCAGTCACCATGTTGTCAGACTACCCCTCTGCTGCCATCTGTTTCACAGCAACAAAACATAATGGACTATGGGCAGGAAGTTTCAACCTCTACTGCCATACCACCATCTGCCTCTGACATCATGGGCCAATACAGTAAATAGGAGGCACTACTTTTGGAGCATCCCTTGTATAGTGCAACTACAGCTGTGGAAATCCCAGGCATGACAGAATACAAGCCAGGAAATCACAGATGAATTTAAACAGAGGCTGACTGAGCAGCAAGTTTGGTTGACCCCAGACCCACAGAAAAAGGTGGAAAAATGAATACACTGTTCAGCTTCACGGCCTCAGCCCTTTAAAGTCACAAATCCTGCAGCAGCTGGGTCAAGGGGGAATGGTTTTAAACTAAAAGAGAGAAGATTTAGGTTGGATGTTAGGAGGTAATTCTTTACTCAGAGGGTGGTGAGGCACTGGTACACGCTGCCCAGAAGAAGTTGTGGATGCCCTATCCCTGGTGGGGTTTAAGGCCAGACTGGATGGGGCACAGCCTGATCTGGTGGATGGCAATCCTGCCCACAGCAGGGGGGGTGGGGCTGGGTGGGCTTTGAGGTCCCGTCCAGCCTAAGCTATTCTATGATTCCATGATTTTCAAAAGTGCGCTCATCGCCCCTTCCAGCAGCTTAAGGATGGAGGATGACTTTCCAACAGGATGACACCTACACATTATCCCTTTGTCAAAACAAGAAGGAGATCCTAAAACCTCTTGGTCTCTTCTTCAAGGACATACAGGCCAAATGCTTAAATTTATACTTGGAGAAGAATATGTTTTAAGGAAAAACGAAGTATGCAAACCAGACTTAAAATCACTCATGACAAAACTTAGCACATCTTCTTTGCTCCAAGTTAGTCAACCACAGGGTTAAATTTTTGTATCTGATTTCTACTCCAAATTTCAATTTCCAACTACTGGATTTTGTTATTTCCTAGGGTCAAGCTCAAAGCTGTCAATTTCCAATGTTTTTGTTCCCCTTAGAGGTAATTATAGCCTACAAGGAAGTTGCTCATTTATCTTTGCTTTGATGAGACAAAAACTGAAAGCTCCTGGATTCTCTCTGTATAATGCATCATTTTTCCGGCCTGTTTAACCATGTGTTTTCTTTAAACATTCTCCAGCCTCACAACACTTCTTGAAATAAAGTCTAGAACTGGACTGGTTCCAGGTGAGTGCAGCTGTGGAACCAGTGATGTCTCACACACAGAGGTACTGTTATGAAATCAAGGAGGCTGCTCACAGAAAAAGGTTTAATATACCTTTTGCCCAGTACTACTATTTAGCTCCATTGGCAGAAGATGGAATAAGCATGTGCAAGAGAACTGGGTAAATAGTATGATTTTATGCATAGCTACTTTAAAGTCAAGTCATTTTGTCTGGCAGGATTCCAGCTTAGTGCTTTCAAATTATCAGAGGGAGTTTTGAAGAAGAAATACTTGAGATTCATAAAAAAAAAAAAAAAGAATAAGGAAAAAATCCAACAGCTTCAGGTCAGTTGTAAGAGTACAGTGCTCCTCCACTCTCCTTTGCCATTTTCAGTGCCACGCGCCTTTCTTCTCAAGAAAAGGAGAGGATAATAAAAACACATTAAACCTGTTCCTGGTAAATATCACCTCCTGTGAATGGAGGCAATGCCTTATGAATTCCTAAATGAAGGCTCGCATAGCACATGTTGTTTGGTTTCTATAATCTGCCCAGAGCTGGTGCCCTTGGTATGAAGTTGTAGTGGTGCACAGGGAGAGTAAGGTTTAAGAGAGCTTCGTCACAAAAGTGATGCTCAGCATAAGCATGCTCTGATTTGAGATCCACATCTGCAGTAGCCACAATTCTAAGTCAAAAGTCAGCGAGAGATCATCAGGACCTGTGTTTAAAACATGCCTTGGTACTTCCTGCTTCAGTTTTGCAGATGAGATTATCTCGACACAGTCTGGGAAGGAATTTCAGCTTCACTTCTTATCTAAAGTTTTCGATACACATTTTTAATGGCAAGATAAAAATGCCTTGCACACAAAGTGATTCTTTCTGTCAGATCTGGGAGTTAGTGATAAATTCTGATGCAGCACCATAAATAACTGTTTCCATTTAATGATGCTGAGCATGCTAGGCTATGTCAATCATCCCTTGGAAATGAAGAGGAGATGTGATTTGAAATGGCAAGCTGCGGGTGTCTAATCAATAATCCCATTATGTGTCAAGCAAACTAAATTTGATTATCACAGAGCAGCTACAGTCCCCCTTGGAGAAGTTGCAGCTCAGTTGCCAAATTCCCAGTCTCAAATCCATTAAGGTTAAACTGGTGGAGAATTATTTAGGTTCCAAATGTGGAGATACCAAGACAGGGTCTGTGAGAGACAGCAGACCCATAACTGCTGCCAACCCAGGAGATTCTACACTCTATTGGATAAGAGGCAAAAATGTTAGTGCTTCCTTCTAAAAATTCCCAGCCTCCCACCACCCCTTGAGACATCACTGTCTCCAGGCCTCTCAGTGGACTCTTCCACTGCATAGTACTTTGAATTTTAAGTAGTTGCAGACCATGGGTAGCCTTGTTACTCAATCTGTACCATCATCAGGATTGTTCAGCCCTTCTCACTCAGTTCTTCTTATCACTCTACAGCACAGTCCACCTTATAGATTGCTCCTTTTCATTGATATACCCACAAAGACTCATATTCTGCCTTGCTCTTCAAACCTTGTGACAAGACAACTAAGGGACCTGCACAGGAGGAAGCTGTAAATCAAAGGATGTTGCAAGACCCAACAGCACTACTACTATGGGTCTGCAAGATTTCACGACATCAGCCCAAGCCACTCATCCATTCCCTTGGTTTGGTCTCCACATTCACAGGAAAGTTAGTTCGAGGCTGTGTTCTGCTTACTCAACATCTACACGTACACAAACAATGTGTTCTGCTTACTCAATATCTGCATACACCCTAATGACACTGGACCCCTCGGGAGATGCAAATTTAGCAGTTGTGTCAACACTGCTGTAAAGCATCCATACACAAGTAGCAGCTCGGACCCATTATGATTCCACTGAAGTCAGTACAGAAAAAGAGATTTTGCTCCAAGCTACTATTTGTGGTGAATCTATATTAAAAATAATGCTACAAATTGCACTAAAAAAGCGTGCCCATACCTAGCTCTAGGCTGCTTTCAATAAACACATGGTCTCTTTGGAAGCGATAATAGAATTATTTTTCTCCTCTTCTGTAGTGGCAACATGGTGAGAGGTTTGTGAAGATCAAGGGATAAAATGGTCTCATTTACATTTCAGAGACTCCAGCTGGAAGTGTTTCCTGTCTGTGAAACATCAACGTTGTTTATAACCCTGAGATTAAGTTTTCTCAATCCTTATATAAAGCATAAAAAAGTTTTGACCTGTATTTACTAAATTAATATTCTAATTAATGCTGAAAGTTTTACTCCAAGATAAAGAATTGTCTATTAAATTAGATCCAAGATTTTAAAGCAGTGATGACTAACAGTACTTCGGAATATACAAAAATCAATGCCTTTTCAGTCTTATGTACTGGGGGAAAAACATTCAATGAGGTATCTTTGCAAACACAAGATTACAAGCAATGTTATCAAGCACCTGCCTTGGATCATGGTACCATATTGCTGAGGGCCCGATGTCACCACAAACAGGACAGGGCTTTTAGGAAGCTCCAATCCCAGTCATGCAATTATGGACAAATTCCAAAGCATTTGGCAGAAGCCAGCAGCTTCTCTGTCACTTCCCTTTGAAAAAACCACTGCTGCCACCACCACAGCTGCATAGCACCAATGCAGGAACACTGGCACGCTGCAGAGGCATGCAGCCAACCAGCAGTAAGGACCTGGTCATGTTTCTCTTCCACAGAGCCCTCACAAAAACTCAAGTTGCGGGTGTGCTTGTGGTAGGTGGAGAGATACAATACCCCTTGATCCTCGTTGCCAAAAAACTCAATGCAGAGGCCTCAGTATTTCTCCAAACAAAGGCAAAAGGCAGAGGCAGCTCAAGGAGGCAACAGAGCAGTGGTAGGGCCTTAGCTGTAATTCTCCTGTGACTTGCAGTGTATTTTACTCTTGCTGCTGTTTTTTTTTGTTTTTTTTTTCTTCTTAAAGTTCTCCCATCTCTCAGTGAAGATCTCGGGAGCTTTTCCCCTTCATCAAAATGGGCATTTTCTTTTAGTACATTTAGAAATAAGGCCCTAGCTTATTTCAACTCCTGGAGGCACCAGCTGCCCTCAGGAAAGCAGGCAGTTCACTCATTTTCTTACTGGGGGAGCTGATGTTGTTTTTTATAATGAGGGGTATACAGAAGGTGCCGAACATGTTGTTACTTCATTCCTCAGCCTTACCCCTATAGCCCTCCTTAAATACTGAGTGTGTCTCCTTTATCCTTTGCCATCTTTCCCTTCCCTAACAACCTGGCTGTAACAAACACAGCTAAACCCAAAAAGACCTGCAGAGGATTACAGTCCTGTGTCTCCAGCTTGGTAACATTAGCCTGAATAGCACATACAAATATTTTGAGAAAGGTAAGAGCTTAAGGAGCTAAACCTTGTTCTGCACAAGCCAAATTGCATCTGCCCTGCCATGCTTTGACAGAAAATATAGGTACCATTTTGAAAAAGCATGTATACACTGCACTTCCATAGCAGCATTCAGGACATCACAGGCCTCCTTTGCTAGGTATAGAAAAGAGGGCAAGACCAGACATCTGTGAAGTTTTCCTATTGACATCAGTAGGAATCCAGACTTTATGCATGTTATTGCTTCACTGTTCTTTCTTTACGTAGCAACTGGAAGTACCAATAGCACTTTAATTTGGATTGGATTTCTAAAAACCGTATATTCAAGGAGCTCTAATTCCACTCACTTATCCTAAGCAGCAGCTCCATATGACAGGCATTTTTATTAATTAAAATGCCTGTTAACGTTCCTGGAAATGTTGCCTGATTAAACTTTTTCTCAGGGTCAGTGAGATTCTAAGGATTTAAAGGAAACAAAAGCTCTGTTTTCCTCATGCCATATTAATTACAAGGGTCTTCATTCAGCAAAGCACCTTCCATCTTGGAGAGTTAGAGTGAGCCCACTGATATTAAGAGGATTATTCCAGGCTGGTGAGGCACACACTTATGTATCTTGCTGAACCTTAAACGGGATGTCATGTGATTGAAAAATCTCCAGAGAAAGCCCAGTTTGATCAGGTGGCTTTTAAGGTGAAGCCAGACTTACAGATGGAGCCCAGCCTGTACTACAGGGCTGTGTGAGGGAGGCATATCCCCTGCACAGGGAGTTGTGCTGGAAAGAGCGTGTAGGCTCACATGCCCTGTAAGGGAATAGCTGTTTATTGAACCACATAAGGAGAAGAGCAAGCTGGGATGAATCTCCCATGCCATGCAATATAAAGAACTTGGGAATGCTCTTACATATCAGCTCCTACAGCTCGCATTCAGTTCCCTGTACATTTCCTTCCCACCCCATCATTCCACAGCAAGACTGAAAATCTCTCCAGAAAGACTGAAAACATTGTACAGAAACTCCCCAGAACAAATCAAATTGCAGACCTGTAGCACGCTCACCTCATACCAGAGAATTCAGAAGGAAGTGCTGCACTTAACTAACAGGAAGCCTGGAGCAATGTAAGGCGTAAGCTCAGGCCTTGCAGTGCTCCTCCCTGAGCTCTGATCCTGCAGCACTCTCCCGCTGTGCATCAGTGAAAACAGATGAGCATGAGGCTGTGTTGGCGCTGATGAACATCCTGGGGCTAAAGGAAGTTTTGCTGATGATTCATTAGCACCCTGCTCTAAGTCAAGCAAGGTATATGAGAAGTGCTGGGCTTCAGGCTGAGGTGCTTTGCAGCCCTACTGGTCAGTATAAGCTCTGACAGCAGCTCCCAGACTGGAGAAAGGAATTGGGTTCTTGTTTTCCGGAAAAAAGATCCAACATTTGGAACATTCTCATTTTATATTTCGCATTCTTTCTCTGACATTCTCTATGCCCTATGGTCAGCTTCCCCAAAGAGGTGTTGGCAACATAGATACCCACAGGATGATTATCTTACCTTTAATATCCTTCTTAATTTAATAATTCTGTGCATTTGAATGCCAATTCCACTGTTTCCAAGCAATGACTAAAACATGTTCTCAGAAATTTCCATAAAGAGGATTGCAGGTATAAGATTTACAAGCCATTGTATTCAGTACGCTTTGGGAATAGATAATTCTATTCATCTAGCTTTGCCTTATCAACTTAAATGGGTTCTCACATACTATGTGTCTTCAGAATTTGAGTATTGAAATTGCAGCGTACATACATTATTAATGCTTCTAGGAATAGACATAGCACTTCATAAAATGTAAGGAGTAAGATTTTAAGGTAGCGGCACAACTTGCCTTTAACAGTAGTTAAAAACCACATCCAGGAATCCAAAACAGCTTCATGCTCTACAGAATAGAAAGAAATACCAAGCTAAGCTAAATATAATGTGGCAGTCTCCTAAGCCAAACATTTTGAAGAGTGACTCTGTAGTTACAGCCAAACAAAATGTACAGTATCTGGGAGCATGACATCCTCTGTAAGACATCCTACCTCCTCAGTGGGCTTCCAGGTGGGTTACGCTGGCTAAATCCCACATTCACAAAGTTTCACTTCTGTCCAGTGAAAGTTCTCTCCAGTGCAAGGGTGAATTTCTCAGAAGTGGAGGTCAGTCCTGCTCCTTATGCCAAAGGAAAGAAGCTGATTCCTCTTTGTAACATGTTATTAACTCCTTAGAATAACTGGAGTGATGAACTCCAGAGTTCAAGGCAAGTGCATCTCCGACGTGATGATCTTTCTAACAATGAGCAACCCAGTAATTCAATTTGTAATACAACACCACCTACCAATGCCACCGTTACTCTGCTTTTTCATTTAAGAATCTGTATAGAATCCTCCCTCCCCTAAAAGCTGCCACTTTGTACCTCGTTTATGTTAAATATTTCCAATTTTGTTCTGAGATATCTGAGAAGACATGGTGAGTTCTTTTGAGATATAAAAGGTTAGACTCCATAGCTCTTTTAGTGCATTTAGTACACAGCACATTTTATACTACAATACACATTTTTAATGCACAAGAAAGTTGAAAACCACAGTGCTGCAGCACTCCTGCGAGTGAATCCCATGACTACCTTTCAGCAGAGCTATTTACTGCTGTGGGAATAATTTGATGTTTGTTACAGTTGTATGGAAAACAAAATACAAATCAAACAAGTTGTTCAGTGAGCAGTGAAACCAGTGCAGGTGGGTATCCTGCCACTGTAGTCTGGGTGTCCAACGATAGCAACTCATGCACTTCTCCCATTTTTCTTGGACTGCCCTACATGGAAGGAGTTATTGTATGCTGTGGTTAATCTAGAGCAAATATCACGCAGAGTACACTGATCACTATGGACAAGCCAGCAATCAAGCTAGCTGTTGCCTAATGATCTCTAAGAACCAAGTGTTGTGCCCTGCTCTTAGCAAGGGTACTAATCTGCACAGCTCACTTCTTCCAGTCACTGGAACACAATTACCTTAGATAGCCCTCTTTCCAATTGGGATAAGAGATTTTTAAAAGTATCAAAGGAATTACATAATAATATAATTGCCTAGGTCAACCCTCCTGGAAGACAGGGCTACAAAAACTTAGGAGTAAAAAAAAAAAAAGAGATAACAGTTACCTGCTAGCCCATTGACAACCATCTCCTTTTACAAACCAACCTATCATCCCTTCAGCATCTACTAACAGACACAGACACGCATGCATTTCACTTCTACTGGAGTATTTCCTGTGCATTACCACAGGAAATAAGACAGGGAACAATTAAGTGGGAAAAGGTGAAAAGGAAAGCCTCCGTTAGGGGTGCAGAAGGTGAACAGGGCCTGTACTTGGACAACAGCTCTGAACAATTAAGAAACAGCTAAAGGACACAAGACAAGCCTCCAAAGGGATCTCATGTTGGTATGAGAGAATGGATGTTCTGCATAGGCAGTTATCCTCACTATCCAAACAAGTTCCTTAAGTACTTTTGTTTGTTTGTTTGTCCCTTCGCTTTCAATGTCACTTGTACTTTCCCTAAGCTGAAATGAGTCCTCAAGGATTGCCACCTCCTCAGGAAAGCAGACTGCTCTTCAAGTTCCTAGCAGTACGGAGATCCAAGCTATGAAGAAGGAACCCATGCTTTGTTGCTTGGCAACTCAAAATAACTGTCAGTAATATGACTCAAGAGGGTAAAATTTTCCAAAGCACTTATCTACCTTAGGTGTTCAAGGTCCATTTCTGGAAGTACCTTGGGAGTTAAAGTTCTACTGAGGATTCATATTTGACTTAAGAAGGTCTCCAAAAACTGCTTTATAATTTCACATAGTGTTTGAAACATAGGCTTTGAACTAGTATGGAAACATAACTAAAAATATAGTAGGATTTTCCAAAATAACTGATTCATTTCTGTGCTTCAGCCATCTGCACCCTTTATTTAAAAATCTTTTTCACCTGACTCCTTATTGGCAGAGGCACATCTGTAAACTGTATCCCCTTGTCCTTAGAGTCCAATAGAGACCATCTGTACAGCAAACTTTAGTTTGATTTGGCTTTGTTTTTGGATGAAAGCAAATGTCTAAGGAAGTTGAATAGAGTCTATTCTGATATGCAGATATATGACAGCTGACATGCAGATATATGACAGCTGGCTCCAGGTAAAACAATCCATCAGGTCCTTGCTTGTGCCCATTTGCAGGGGCCAAAGAGACAGTGATGAGTTTCCAAAATGCAGCATGTGGCTTTAAAGCTGTGAAGTCTTCTCTCCTGCTATATACTGAGACGGCTGCAGGCATGCAGATATGTCAATTATTTACCTTGACCAGCTTGTGAAACCAACCTTAATCCCTCAGATGCTCTGACACGGTACCTATGTAGTTCCTGCTACAGAGAGAACAGCCAGGAACATACTGTGTACTACCTTCCTACACACCAGTTTATTTATAGCATAATTGGCAGAGTGCAGTTTTTGTAAGAATGGAAATGAAGAGTACACCAAGACCTCTGTCCAACCACAGGATTGTCTGTAATATGATAGATTAGGTCAGCTGGGACAATCCACTCAAGTTAGTGGGTAACGGGTCCCATTTGGGCATCTCAGTAACAAGGAAGATGCTCTGAATGCCCCATGCTAGGCTAACAGCAGATACCCATGTCCCATGCAGAAGCACCTAAGAACAAAGAATACTGAAGCGTTTGATGCCTACTCTGCCAACCCAGGAACTAACACTTAACTTTGCTTTGTTCAGTTTACCCACTTCACTTCTAATACTTGACCTAATGAGCTAAGAAAAGACAAGCATCTTAACCAGCTCTATCAATATCTGCTTTAGTTTAAGACTAGTTTATCTCAGAATCTGAGGAAGCTGGCCAAAATACATGTATTACAATGTATGGCAAGAGTGGACGGGTAATTAGAAAGACTACCGTGGTCTTCCCACTTCCTGCCAGTGCAGACAGGCTGTGGAAGGGCAGCAACTGCTAAAATTCTTTTCATACGTACATAACACTAACATAGCCCCGGGATTCTCACGTAGTTTTTAAGAAGAATTCAGCTCTCATATTTAGGTCTACATCTCCAAAATTGCCCCAAAAGCAAAGGGGCTGGACACAGAGTTTAACTAACAACAGCATGAGGGCAACAACAAAACAACAACATGGTGCCAAGATTTGCCAAGCGTTCATGAAAGTGCCCAGTTCTAGTGAATTTTCCTTATTTCTTGCTGAAGCTGATAAACACATAACAATGCACGATAAAAATGAGTAAATCTCTGTATCCAGTCTGGCATCTATATGTGGCTGCAAAGATAGATAGTGAGAAGGCTTAGACCTAGCTGGCAGGTCTTTCTGTTCTATATCTCTATTATATCAAATACAAACAGCATCAGCTTCTAGCTGTGCCAGTCCTTGGGAAATGCAAGTATTTGGATGTAGAAGAGAGATTGGATAAAGCCTGGACATGGCTAGAGAAATTACAAGGAAGCAGAGTGAAAGGAGCCAGAAATAATTTTAAAACGCTTGCTTTCACTATGTGTCACCAGCTCTCATGTTTATCTTTCCTTTTACACATGCCTGATATCAAAATTACTGTAAGCTGCTTTCTGGCCTCTTTATTAAGGAGCCCTTCTCCCATGTATAGAGGACCAAGACAGACTAGGTAAGAATATCTGCCCACTTCTTATCTGGGATTAGCTTAAAAACAATGACTTGTGCAGTGGTGGTTCCAGCGGCTGTGAAGAAAGCAACACCTTCCTGCAGCAAATGTCCCCCGACACAGGTCAAGGTGAACAATTTGGGAAGAATGGAGTGCTTTTTTTCGGCCTTTGTATTTGAAAATAGGGTAGGATACATCTTCTAGGGACTGCTGTTCTCTTGGAGGGATCATGTGGCCTTCCATGACCAGAGCAACGAGCGTTACCTAGAGAAGCTGGTACTAATTCTTCATGTGCTGGCTCTTAGGAGAAATTTGCTGTAAAACATGAAAGTTTCCTTGGCAGTAGGCTAATACCTATGAATCTCCCTGCTGAAGTTAGCTAGAAAGATCATACAATCAGGAAAAATGAACAGTTCATTTCAGAGCTCTCTCAAACTAAGAATTAAGAGCTGTAAGAAACAAAGACAAACAGACAAACAAAAAACAACAATAAAAAAACAGTTTCCAAATCCAAATCTTTGCAGATTAGCTAAGATAGAGAGCAAAATAGAGAAGACTACTCACACAGAGCTTCTTTATGAATGATCAGAGTATGATGGTGCTGTTAGGAGAGTATAGATAAGATTGGAAAGTGCCTATTTTCCATCCAGCCTGAAACTAGAAAGGTTTTGTTTTTTGATACCCTGAATAGAGATATGAACAATATACGAACATGATTTCACAAGTAAATTGTTTGTTTCCGATATGTAGTTTCTTCCAGCTCCAAACTTTGACATCATCTATGTAAAGAAAAGCCACAGTCCACACATTTCCATGTGTTTGCACATGTACTTCACCACCCAGCAGAGAACATGGAAAGCCGGGGAATCCAGATTTCAGGGATGACTTTGCCTGCCTTCAGCATGAGCCAAGAGATCTTAAATGCCCACACTGCCACGATTAAAGAGTTTAAAATCTGATTACTCATCAGGCTCAGGGATGCCCTAACAAACTTCAGAACCACCCTCTAGGTTCTGCCTGATCTCACAAACCTAAATGCTTGGAAAGCCCCTGTGAGTGGCTTCCGGCTCCTGAGCCTGGAGGATTCAGCCAGTTCATCAGCAAGTGGGTGTGGAAATGAAAATGACAATTGTTGGAAGATTTGGTTTTATAAAACCAAAAGCTGTGAGTCTTTGACAAGTGATTCTCCTTACCAGCTCTAGATCTCACGTCAGAGAGCATGTTGCTGTGACCAAACAGTTTACTTTCAGTTGTCTTCTAATGGCTGTGAAGAGCCATCTTCTCAGCACAAAAGCCTCAGGAAGACTGGCACTGCTTGGACTCGTTTCAAACACTACTAGAATACAGAAGCTCAGCTTTCTCCTACATATGGTCTTTCCAGATTGCAGAAAAGCTCGTTCCTCAAATAGCGTATGGGAAATTGCTCATCTGCTGCCAAAGGTATTCTGTAAATTAGCACTGAGCATCACTTCTCAGAGAAGCTGAGTACTAGAGCAATGCGGAAGCTGTGCTTGGATTGCAAAAGGGTGTTGGTTCAAGTGCCTCTTCTTGAATGACTGAGACCATGAATTCTCTGTCATTTCCCCTCAATATTATTTTAAAAAATGAAAACTTAGATGCCTTAAGTTCTGTATTCCTTCAACTAAACCAAGACGAAGTGACAGACAGTAAAGCATTGCACTTTGCTGTACAATCACAAATATGTAAATGAACAAAATTATTCTGAAAAGTCATATTCATCTATTAAGAGCCCCAATGCATCTTTACCAAAACAATGATATCAACGTAAGTTCTTTATGAGCCCAAACTTGTACATAGAACTCTAAATTCTCAGAGAAAAGCAATGTCTGCCAAAAAGAAAGCAACAAATCCAATTCATATAACCCTCTGGGACTGTTGTCTGCCTTTCCATTTGCTGCAAAATAGGATGGACACTTTTTACTCTTTTCAAGGGTAGACATTTGACAAGTGATTTATCATTGGAGATGTTCTCATCTGCATTCTTGAATATGACTGGATGCTACCTCTCATGCATTTCCAAAGCAGAGCATCCATGAAAAGATTTCCAGTACAAAATCCCAGTTGCAGTCTTCCCAGTTGGGGTTAATTCAAACCAATTTCCAGTTTCAGAAATCTTATGAATTTTCATCCTTTTCTATAGGACATTTTGCAGAGAATTTGAGTCAGTAATCCCTAGGTAAACAACTAACTTCACTCGCAGTGGACCCTTGGGCACCAGAGGCAGACAGCTGTATTTTAAAATAGGGAAGTTTCACTTAACACTAACTTCTTCAGCAGGTCATTGCTAGTTCAGCATGATAGCTGAGACTGAGGAAATATGACAATGCTCCCTTATGCCATTTCTAGAGAAATGCAATGACACGGAAGCAAAACAAAAAAAAGCCTCAAATTAAACCTTGCAGTGTTTGCAAAATGGACTAGCCTCCATGATACGCTAAATAAATATGTACTAATCTACTGATCTGTAAATATACAAAAGCTGTTCTTGAAAAGAAAAAAATAATCCTCTGTACTTACACGCCTCTAGTTGATCCCTACCCCTAGGGGATTAACACATTTCTCTTTCAGTTACAGTCTTAAGGTCTCACAATAGAAAGGAATTCAGCAATCAACTCACAATTCACAGAGTTCCAGGACAACAGCAGAAGCAACCATCCAAGTAAGTGGTATAAAAAACTGGAATTATATCCAAGAAGCCAGTTATTGATAGGAGACAGGCCAGTTACTTAAGCATGTGATTAAAGAGGTTGACAAGTATTCTTGTCCATCCTTCTCATATTTTCAAAACTTATCTGGAAAATACAGCCTTTCTTTCACATTTATGCTTGTAAATGCCTTCTCTCATTATCTGGAGGTTAAAGAAACTCGTGCACTTAATATCATTCAAAATAAGGCCTTTCTGCAATAAGTGTGCATGTGCACACACAGTTAAATGGCAGCCTTTGAATTAGCAACTTTCTCCTCTGGTAAAATGCAAGGCTCACAGGACGCATTAATCTCTACTGAATCCAAATGCAGCCTCCCAGCCCAAGGATTGTCGGGCTGGAGAGTAAGACTTAAGCATAAGTCTTGAGAGGCTTTAGAGTTCCCTGACTTCGTCTGTAGGCAAGAGGAGGTCTCTGCCTTGTTGCAACACTAAGACCTATTTTGAGAAATATTAAAAGATGCCTCTACTAATCTTCGGCAATGTCCCTGCTGCACCTGTTTCTGAGGCTTCATTCAGTTACTTCAAAAGCCTGTGTTTGAAGATATCAACGCTTTATACCATTGACCTTTCACTCCCTTCTTTTCTCAGTATTAAATGGGTTTCAATCAGATTTGAATTTACTTCCAGCATCATCTAGACTAACAAAATTATCTGGCATTGCCTTAACTTGATATTCAAGAATGAAGCTATTTTAATAAATGTCAACGAGCAAATTAAATATTTGAATTTTGATGCTAGTCTCCAGAAGCATAAGAGATTTAATGCTCATCTAAGGAAAACCGTGATTAACATTCAGGTCAGACCCAACCAACGAAACCTGCTAAGTGTTCAGTGCTTACACATTCCCAGTGACTTTTGGAAGCGCTAGTCATAAGATCTGTTTGCATATAAACACATGTGACAAAACTGACAAGCCAATCATGTATAATTTAAATATTTGCAGATTACTACAACATGGTTATCACTAGCAGAACTGGTGACATGGATGCTGTTGCTATGGAAGCTGGATTGGTGTTTACATAATGCAGAATGCATTATTATATTGCCCTGCCGCGCAAGTTAAAGTATGCATGAGATGGCTTTGTAGTAGTCAAGGGTACTTCATTTGGTTGCAGTCAAATTCTGTTCAGGACATGGAAGAAAACAGAGGCTACATATAAAAACAGTGCCTGTCCTGGGGTTTCAGATAGCCCACAACCCTGGGCAAACGGGATGTGGATTGCTGCCACCCAGGTCAGTGGCACTGGTCCACGTGCTTGTCTTCTCATTGCATACAGTATGATACAGATGAGTCAGGAAGGACTAATACTGCCGCCCTGCTGTGTTGGCTGCAGTAAGAAGGGATTCACTGGGACACTAGCAGAGCCAGAACTTCAGTCTTGGCTTCCTCAGACCTGCCCAAAGAGCCAGCACTTCTCTGAGCAGGAATCCAATAGTTTGAAAGGGTGAGAATGCATAAACAAGACAGCAGGACACAGAAGGAAACTACATTTGGCGTGGAGCTTATAACACGTTGTGTATACAGACCTCACAAAATGAGCAGCCCTTCTACTGCATTCACTGTGTTACCCTCCTCACACTCATTAGCAACATCCACAGGATTAAGACAAAGAGCTGTAGGTTTGCTCAGATCCTTGACTGGCATTGTAGGAAACACCAAACACTGTTCTGAAACAAGGTGGAAAAAAAAAACGTGATTGATACTCTAAAGAAACAAGAGATGAGGCACCAAATTCCATTTGTGAAGGTAACAAGCAGAAAGAGATCAATATTACCTGGAATCCTTCATGACGGAGGCACATAAAGAACAGCCATTCACGTTGTTAATAACATTGTAACCTGAAAGCAAAAATCTAAAAAAAAGAAATTGATCATGAGGTGAGTGCTGGCATCCAGCTTACTCTCAGGAAAGGTAAAGGAATCCACTCCCTGTACATCCCTGAGGCCTGTGGTCTGAGGCCTTGCTGTTGTTTACTGTTCCTGCACAAGTAATTGCGGGGGTAAGGATGTGGGAAGCGGCTGTGATGGTGACAAGCAACTGGACAGTGAGGCAGCCCTCAGGAAGATTAGTATGGAAGAAGCAAGGACACAAGTCCAAACTCTGGCCCACAACTCTGCTTCAAAGAAGAAAGAAAAATCCTCTCAGCAGAAGCACTCTTTTGAATTTAACCCCAGTTTTTAAACAGGATAACCCTGAATCTCAGGCACTGTAACTCACCATTCAAACAGAACAGGCAGGTACACAAAGGAGAAGGGCATGCTATGGTACAGCAAACATTTGCTTTCCATCCTCAGGTAATCCTAGCAATGTGTCATTGAATTCAGTGCACCAGAAAATTCTAAATTTCCCATTAGAGCTAATATTGTAGGCTCTGGGGTCAACTTCTGCTCTTTGTTAAGAGACTGTAAATTCAAAATCTTCAGTGAAGTCACCTCAGATTTATGAAAGCGCATTTGGCCTTGTGACTCCCTGAACTTAATATCAATTGAGATAATTTTGTGTGTTAAAAAAAATGGAGAAGTCAGGTTATGACCGTTTCAACATCAATTTATTTGAAAATAAGTCCTGAAAAGAAGTCTTCAGAGAAAACTACCACTAAGGCAGCATTAAGGGAGCCGAGAAATGAAGAAGAAAATAAAATCTTGAAGGATTCTTATTTAAAGAACAAGACAATGTTAATATGGGCTTTGTTATGAGGCATCTCTGATAGAAATAATGGGATCTAACTGGTAGAGAAGGCCTTCTAAAGAAGCATGGAACAGAGCCTGAAAACAGAGGAAAATTCTTACACCATTAACTTTAATTCACTGTGCAGAGTTTTAATTGAGGTGCAAAGTTAAGTAGAAAGAACATTGCCTCCTAACCCCCTGGAATGAGAAACATCCCAGTGCTTCAACCTCAGAAATACGAGGAGACTAATTAAGCTTAAGAACAGAAATGTAGGAAATACAATGGAGGAAAAAGAAAAGATCACTTACTTCTGAAATCTGCTTCATCTACCTCATCTGAGTGGTGCCACAGAGAGGCCCTAACAAACTTCCTTCAGAAACAGAACACATGGAAAACACACAGGATTATCACAAGGGAAATATTAGGTTAGTTGGCTCAGTCTCCATTCCTTTTGCTAACTCCTGATGTTACATTATGTGACTGCCAGAGAAGTCACGTTCATTCATTGTTTCCTATGCCAGAAATTTGGAGCTGCTGGGTTGCGCTGCTAGGATCCATGTGTGTTTAGGGTCCAGAACCAGGAACTGTTGAGATCCCACAGACTGCAGGGCACCCCACGATATCCTTTCTTGCCCAGCCACTGCGTAGCCTCCAGCTATTGTAATAATGAAGGCAGTAGTCCTCATTAGCAGGTTAGCTACACAACCTGAGAGATGCAAAAATAACACAAAGGCCCTTTTATTCCTTTGCCTTTAACTGGCTGTGTTGAGCATGATTCTAGCACAAAACCATAAGGAATCGGAAAGCCATGTTAAAGGATGCAGTTATGGGGAATCTAAATTCAGCATCCTTCCCAGAAACTGAGAAGTTATAAAGAGAATATCTCAAAGATTTCCAATTTTGACTAAACAAAACACATTGCAAAGCTCTTTCCCATCTAATTTATGTGGCACTGCATTTAAGATTGCTTGAAACTCATGTGTCTTTTCAAATGAACTCAGCTATATAATAATAGCCCAAACACGTCAGCTGCTGGGAAATCTGTCTATTTTTACTTCTTTTAGTATCCTCACTAATTTAAAACACCATCATTCATAATAGCCTGTTATTCAAATCTTAGCAAAAACAACCCCCTGAGAGGCCAGCATTTGGTAAGATTCTGTCGTACTCAATTCTCTTTAATTGAACCACAATAACGATTGCTTCCGGGACCTGGGATACAACAGGAAGGTATCTGAAATGGAGTTCAGCACCCTGCTTGCCTGCATTTGTTACCAAACAAGTATGATCAACCTACAGTTGGTTTGTTTTTTAAAGCTCATAATACTAAGTTTGCATCTGAATATTTTCTTGCCAGAGGAAAGCATCCCTGGGCAGCACGTTTAATACAATTGAGCTCGTTGATTTGTGATTTGTTATTCTCTTTCTTTGTGTTCTAAGCTTCTCTGTCTGCTGATGCATTACCTCCCCATGGGCAATGCCCACTGAGTACATAAAGCTGTGATTCAAGGTACTTAATAGACGTTAGTTTGATCCCAGGATATTTGGTTGAAACACCTGCCACACAAAAATAATTTGCATGTTTTTCTGCTGCCAGAAGATCTGTTACTGTGGAAGCTGAAGGACAGTCAACCTAGATATATCCAGTTCAACACAGAACAGAAAGATAAAGTAAAGTTAAAACAGTATCTGCTCATTTTTACTGAGAACGAAAACCTTGGACCTGCTTTTTCAGAGTTCTTTTTAGCACTCTGCATGTTCCAGGCGCAGCCAGCAACAGAGCCACTCAATAATTTGCAGGGTATTCACACACATCAAGGTGAGTTGCAGAATTGGTACCAGTTCTTTCTGACTTTATCAGCTTGTGAAATCATTATAAACAATGCAGGGAAGCGGTGGAAATTTACTATTTTGGGATAACAGAGTGAGGAGAACAAAACTGAGGAAACATTCTTAAGGATCGATCCTATTAAGACACCGCTATCTATGGTCAAGGGGATGGATTTTAAACATATCTAGGAGCCTACAGATGCTGAGATGCCCCTGAAAACTCCTGCAGTGAGAATAAATGATCTGTCCTGGAAGGTCTCTGTGGACAAGTCAGATTGACCTACAGATATTTAATTTTCCTCATCCAGTAGATCAGAGAGTTTCAGGGCCAAGTGGAGAAGAAGAAACAAAGGAAAGACTGAAGCCAAGGAGAAGAAAAGATTACAGAGAGGGAATGGAAACAAGCTAAAAGCACAAGGAAGAAAACACTTGACACAAAGCTTGATTGGAAGCAAGGAAAGGATTCAACTCCTTTCTGCTCAAAAAAACCCTATCTAGCATAGGGTGCCTTCTTTTCCCCTCTCCACTGCATGTATGCTCAAATCAGCCCCAAAGATGCCTCAGTGTATATGTCAGGGCTCCTGGCACCTGCAGAGGATCTGCTGTACTCCAACACGCAAGACATGGCAAGATCCACCCTTGTAAGGTGTTGGTGAATTTTCCCCTATTCCCAAACACCCTGAAAACAGGTCCATGAATTTCTAATTTGCCCAATCTATCCAATGACAGTTCAAGGTGAAACAGGTGTATATCTGGTTAGGGTATTACCGTGGGATGCAACCAGCTCAAGTTTATGTTCCAGGCTGAGCCAGAACTAGAATGGAATACACATCTCTCTATTCCTGCAAGTTCCCCAAGCCCTAAAGATATGCCTATTTCAGAACAAAGCCCCCTCTTCTAGCCCCACCAGGAAGCACCAACCCTCTTCCTCCGTAAACTGGGAAGTATTTCCTTAAAACACTTTTGTACCCCAAAATATACATCTGTCAAGAAAGCATTGTTCACTTATTCTTGAGCAGAAAGATTCCCAGCAACATGATCCACTCTGTCCAACTGATAGATTTACCTTATCCTGTCTTCTCTATTTCATATTGCTGATTTCTGAAAGTCTCACTGCCAGTATTTGCTGCTTCCAGATGGTCAGTAAATAGCACACAAACAAAATAACCCTTGAATTTTCACATTTCCATCTCCAGCAACTATTTATCCTGTGTATTGAACACATCTTTAATTACATTCTCAGTAGGGTAATAGTATTATTGCCTCTTATTAAAATCTGATGATGTACAAAGGGAAAAAAAATACAATCACACAGCATATCTGTTCAAGAAACGTGAGAAATTCATCTGTGGTGACTTCCAGAGAGAACTTAATTCCTTAAGGCAGAAAACAGGTCTGTCCAAAGGTTGCTATTTAAGAGTGCTGTGGCTTGTACCAAGCTGTCTTATTAAGAGTGGTAGGCTACCCTACCAAATACAATCTTTGCCCATGGACTCTTTTTTGTTAAATCATGCTCCATCTGGAACAATAAATTTCTCTTGCCTCAAACATTAAACCTTCTTTAATCCTACAGACTAAACAACAGGTGGTAGATTATTTTTCAGAACTAGCAGCCAACTGCTAGAGCAATTCTCAGCCCAGTTACTTTGGTTTGGGGCTTACATTTCAGACCTTAATGGCAATCTACATTTCTTAACAGTAGAAACCAAAGTGAATCCCGTAAGACGTGTCCCCATTTACCCAGCCCCTCCAAAGTGGGGAAAAAAAAAAAAAAAAAAGGACCAACTTCGTAGTCTCTTTGAAACTGAAATGCACTTCCTGGCATTAAATCTCTAAACATAGTATTCTGCTATTGAAAAACATCGGAAGTTACCCTTGTACTAAAAGCGAACAAATTTAAACCAGTGCTCGACATAGACAGCAAATTATTCTTCTGGCTAGCAGAATATACAAAATGTGAAAAACATTCCCTGTGTCAAGTTGACATGAATACTGAAACACAACAACACACCCTGAACTCTGCATGGTGTCAGCTCAATTCAGTTTAATACTTCAGATTATTCAACTTGTGTTGAGTAAATAAATTTGATCAATAAACAAAACAGAAATCAAAGTAACACATGCTTTTAAAAATCTTTTCATGCTAGATGACAAGAACTTTTCATTCATGTTGCCATGAAATACCTTAACACTGGAGTTTTTTTTTTGTTGTTTTTGTTTTTTTAATTTTGTAGTTGACTTCTTGAAAGCAGACCTTTGTCCCCAAAATTCCACTTCAGTAAGCCGGCATTTTCTGATTAAAAATACTTCCTCAAGAAAATCCTGACAAGCTCTAATACTAAGCGCTTCTGCAAAATTCCAGTGCCGAGTGATTTAAACCATTATCCTCGAGTTGTATAGGTGTATATTTTTAGAAGCGACAGTTTTTACATGGATGGCCATTACGGGTGCTGCCATGGGAACGGGCTAGCAGCAGGCTATCATTAGCTACTTGGGAGTCCAGACAGCAGCTAAGCCACAAGCATCTCCCTGCTTTCACGCAGCCTTACATACATGTTGTTAGGTGACCTGTTTAAGGCAGCTGCCGCCTTGGTGCCCACTGGGAGTTGGCACCTCTAGAGGGTTGTTTGTCTCCAGATGGGGCTATTTAGGCTCCCCCATGTCAGCCAGGAGAGGGCAGCTGCCAGTTTTGAACAAAATGCTGCTGCACCTCCACAGCTCACAGCAGAGAATGCAGACTGTGGCATGGGTAACTAGCAAAACTACCAAGTGAAGGCCAACATGCTCTCTGTTGCAGACTAGCTGCCCCCGTGGCTAGACAGAGTACAAGTGATTGCTTGAGAAGTGCTCACCTGAGATTAAATTGAAGATGCACGAAATTTACTGGTAAGAACCTGGGTTATCTAAGGTCAAAGTTTTTCAGCCAATGCTACATTTCAAAGAGGGCCTCCCTCGAGCTTAAGCTAAATCTGCCTCCAGTCTACCACTGAAAACAGAGAGAACCATCTGCCTTGTAAAGTTCACCTCCAGACTTACAGATTTATTTTAAGTATATTTAGACACAAAAATAATTAAGGCATCACTATATATTGAGTGTGTTAATTGAAAAAACAAGGACTATGCACTTAACTTTAATTAGCAACTGTTCAGTATTTACTTAGGAGCTTGTCATGCTAGAACTTGCTGCCAAGGGTATTTTGCCATGCATATTTTCCACACTGGTTTGAAACAAGTGGAGGATGTGGTCTACTGCACAAGGTTATATATATTAACACAGTAGGCATAATTTTGATGCAATTCTAGAGAAGAGCAACAGTGGAGATGCCATGATTTTTGTTTGTAGCCCAAGTACTACTAGGGCTGTTTGCTGAACACATCACACGCCCTCTCCCTCTCTAGCCCAATGCTCTCAAGCTGCTGCAGTAACAGGTCCCTCTCCAGAGCTGATTCCAGCTCAGATCCACCCAAGCTGCTGCTGCTGCTCTGCCCTCCTGCACTGGCGGTCCTGAGAATACCCTCTTCTCTGTGTCCCTGCCCTGTTGCACAGATCGTTCAGCTTATTGCACTCATCACACACCCTCCACCCAATCTAGGGACTTGCTGAGCTCTTTGGTCACCTGGCTGCTATTTCTTCAGGTGTGTACCTGAAGCTTTGTACCCTATGCCCCCTGTATGCAAGGGTGTATTTTGTTCATGACAGAAGCCTATCAGTCTTCAATCTAACGCATGCAGGGAGATGTCTGCTTCTCCTATTTAGTACCATTTTCCCTACTTCCACTATTTGTCTTTCCCTCTCCAGGCATCTTATGCTCCTACTGCCAACCCATCCATCCATCCCCATTACTCAAGAGAGCCTCCGCTTTTTCAGCATTTACTTTAGCAACTCAGCTCTAGATTTGCCAGAGCTTCGCTTGTTCCTGTAACTATGCAAGGCTCTTATTTCTCTCCTCTTACTCCAAAGACCCCATCTGATGTCGTTTCCACCAGGATTCAGCTGATCAGACCTGCTCCCCATCAAACGTTCCAGGAGAGGAGATGGAGTGATTTATTCCCCACAGCTGTTCCCTTCAAGGCATTGCTGCTGAGAATATCAGTGAACTGCCAATTAGTGGTATATTACTAGGGCTTGATACCTGTAATGTCAACAGTGAGACAGGACCATACAATCTGTAGGTTTATAGGTCAGAATAAGCCATATGAAAAGGCAGAAGCAGCATAGGTCACACATCACTAAAGTCAAAGCTCCAGAGTTACTGCATTTTCACTTCTCTGATACGTTCCCTTAGACAGCACGTGTGTGTTGTTAAAAGAGAGAACTGCCACAAAGACAAGCTATTCAACACCCACTGTCTTTAGAACCTGTGCTTTGTCTGTAATATTTCTAGACAACAGCAATAAACACTTTAATTTTAATCTTAGCAATAGCAAAAAGACAACGATGGTTCTGAAAATTGAATATAGACACACAAACCCACAAGCACAATTTTCAATTAAATTAAGTACCACTTTTGTTTTCTTTGATTCTTGACAGCTCAAAACTTGATGGCAGGGGGAAATTGTTCCTGGGTGAACACTTTGAGGTAAACCCAATCTTCTAGCTCTTTTTTCTTTTTGAAGCAAGGCTTTTTAAACCCAGCATTTGCACGAATGGAATTATTAACTTCTAAAGGCTGCCTCTGTTAGCCCCCTTCTATTCTGGGGGGAGGGTGGGATGAATGTAAATCAAAGATGGTGCTTGCTCAAAACAAAGTTGTCACAAATAGCAGAATTTCCACACCCCCAGGAAGCACAAGGCAGAGAGGCTCCAAGCATGCAGAAGCTGTATATGCAGCTTACAAGGCCATGGAAGGTTTAATGTAAAGGAACTTTCAGAACACAGAATTTCAGCAGGATCTTCTCTTTTTCTCATTATTGGAGGGGGAAAAACAGGACCTTCCTGAGCTACATGTGCCCAGCAAGTAGGTAATGCAATCCTGTTTGAAGTAGTAACAGTGGACTGTTAGTGGGGAGAAAACACTGTGAAACACTCAAGGCAAGCTAGCCTGGCCACTCGTGATTGCTACAGGGACATTTTAGCCAGCACCTTTGAGCCATCTTAAAAGACATCATCAAGCCTCTACTGAATTTAGGCATGTGTGATCCCAAGTAATCTGCCACATTTTCTTATTCATGTACAATTTTGATGCTCAAGCTCTAATAAACCAATTAAAGCCCAAATACCAGAAAGATTTGGATGTTTTCACTACTTTCATAGTAAATAGTCTATTTTACTACTCCCTGCTATTGCCATATGCACACCTTCAGGTGAGGGTTTGTACTGCCATTATGTATCTTTATTACCTGGTAGGAGAGAAGCTATTGGACTTATTATCCATTACTGGTAGCTGGGTACATTTCCCAAGGGAAGCTTTCCACTAATTCACACTCTTGTCATGTTTGCTGTATAGCATCTAATGTCGTTTTTCTAAATTAGATAAATAAAATATTTATATTTGGTGACCTTGAAAAGAAATGTAGACTACTAGCTCAGAATGAATTTTCTTGAATTCAATAAATATTAATAGAATACAACAAGCACCAGAGCAGAAAACGAACACTGATACACCCCTAATGAGCGTGGTGGCATTTATTATTTAAATGACCATTAGAAACACTCTTAGCTTTTTGAGGAATTCAGGCAGGAGTAGTAGACAGATGCTCCTGTATGCAGGAGATTAATCATTCCTTCTGTGCAAAACAGGACCAATTAATTCATTTTGTGTTGTGTTTTTTTTTTTCCTCCCAGTAAAGAAAAGCAAATTCAAATTAAAATCTGAATCTTTTCTTAGGTACCTACCACATACTATGAAGTACTGCAATGGCTGCTGCATAGAAGACAACACTTCCCACACAGACTACTGTTTTGCTAACTCTTGCAAGCAAACCATGTTTCAGAGACTAGAGGACAGACACGTTGCAGAGGAGTAAGAAGTCTTGCCACATGCTTGTACTAGAAATAGTGGTTCTGGTCAAGAATGAAAGCTGCTGGGCTTTAGCAGATCTCACAAGCAGTTCAACAAACATCTACAGGAGTGGGTTTAAGACTCAAGTTTCATGATGCTGGGATCTAGGTAAGATAAGTTACCAACACTTGATTAAAATCAATAGATCCATGGCGATACACACCATAGCTGACCGTTGTAAGTATTGAAATAAAAATGAGAGCTGATAGACACAACTGTTTGCTTCATATCTACAGTGACTGGTCCCAGCATGCGTTAAACACGAGAAACCCAGAGTGGTCCAGTCCCACCACCCTTTGGTTAACTGTCCTTGGCCCAACACAGACCTCCTATATCAGCGCCAAAGGGTTAGACAAGCTGCTTACTTACTGGCTCTGCACCTCACCTCCCAAAATCAGCAACTGGAAAACATTATCCAGCACACAACAACAGGGCAGAGGAAAAGGTATCAAGTTAATGCTTGTATAAACGGACCCTGAAGTCAGACAAAGGCTTTAAGTTGCACATCGCACATTTTGCATTAGATTGAACAATCACAGGAGATTTGTCACAAGGAAGATCTGATGCTGGTTTCAATGAAATTCTGATTATTGTCAAGGAAATTTGGAGATGAAAAGAGAAACAAAATAAATAATGTCAAACATTGTGCTTACTAGGATACAGGGCAAAGGAAAGGAAAAAAATAAATCAATGTACTCTATTGATGTAATCAGTACTGCTTGGCATCTGAAAAAACAACTTTCAAAATGAGAGGATGCTATTTAACAAGTTTTTCAAATCAGGCTGAGTGAAAATGGAAAGAAAAATTCGCTTTTTTTTCTTTTTCTTTTCTTTTTTTTTTTTAAATATGTAAAGCAACAGTGTTAAAGGCTTAGTGCCACTTGCTTCTGGTAAATCTTAGTGAAAGATAACAAAGCTGAAGCTCTTAGGCATCCTCTTATTAAAGATAAATACAGCAGAGGAGGCACACTTCTTATCTCTCTTGCTACTGTATGGCCTTGGTTTGCTGGCTGCTACATAAGGGGAGCTCTTGCTTTATGGCTGGCTTATAAGAATATGTCAATGGAGATGATTTTGAAAGGTTATAACATTTTGAGTAGTCTGAGCGCCTTCTTAGATAAGGCTCAGGAAAAAAGCTAAGATGCTTGATGGGATAGTCACACCACACTTCCCTTCCCCTGCAGAGTTCTGCTGATGGGTAGGTTTCCCACAGAAAGCTGGAAGCAAGAGGCCTTCTGCCTCTCAGCCCCATCTAAGTCCATGAGTATTCACCACCAGGTTTGGTGAATGGCATCCCTGGTATAGTGACTGGGTCACTGAAATCTTAATGTCTTCAGGAGATTTGTCTTTTTAGCTGAAGGCAAGCTTGCTAGACTTTTCTTATAAACTTTAAAAGCGAGAGCCTCATTTGGCATAAATTAGCAAAGCAGCTTTGATTTCTACAGAACTATTTCCATAGAGATTAGGCAGGGAAATGACCAAGCAGAGGGCAGGCTAGCAGCACTGGAATAGAAGCTGGGAAAAGGATGACATTTAACTTCAATGACTGCATTTGTAAAGGTCAGGTCTCTGGATGCCTCTACATCATGCTGGTCAAGTTATTTCATAGCTGCATAGATAAAGCCAGATGTTGACTGCAAGGTACATTAGTAATAATCTACTTGAAAATCATGGGAAACTTGCTAGCAGCTGCTAAGTCTGTTGTAAAAATAAAATTGTAACTGAAGTGCTCCTTTCTCTTCCCTCTTCCTCCCCCCGTGCCTCCAAACTCTCCACAACAGTTCACATGAATTTAGTGCTACGGAAAAGTGCAGACCTAAACCTTTGGAGACTGAATTAGTGAATTCACTGCCAATGCAAAGACTATGGACAGCTTGTTGAGGATAACTTCTTGACACTTTCCATGACACTGCAACACAACCAGCCCTGCAAACAAGAAACTTTCTGCTATTTAAACTTCTTGCTGCTAAAGACAACAGCAGAACCTGGCAGCTTTAGCCACTGCTCATTCATACGCAAGGCCGCATTTCAGCATGCACGTACCATTGAACAGGTGTTTACAGTCAGCGGACTTTGCTGCTTACAATCTCCACACATTCACAAACAGGAACACTTAAGGTTTTGCGGCATTGAGCAGAAGCAGGTGGCTTGGTGCTGAATATTTGCACACTGGACAACAGACATCCCCCCAGCAAGGCAGTGCTCTGAAGGCTTTGCTATCAACCCACAAAGACATTAAACAGAAGGTAGTGACAAGGCAGAGATTAGAGTGTTGGCACGGCTTCAAGCCCTGCTCTGCCACTCACCTCCTCTGATCTCAGACAAATGATTTAGGATAATGGCACTCCTTGGCTTCCCAGAGATGCCGCAAGAGGCACAGACACAGTTGTGATTGAAGACCTTGCAGCCACCTACAAAGAGGTGATGGGTCATCTCTGCATCTGCAGTTAAGAACTATTCTGGGGAATAAGAGCATGAAAGAAAAGCATACTCGACTGTCTTTTCATGGGATGGAATCTCCTTGATAGTTCCACACATGCCAAAAGAAAGCCTTGCCAAACAGAGACATAACACTCCACATTAGTAGGAGATAAATTCACATCAAACAACAAACATTATTCATTCTGCTTCAAGCCTGAGGGCATTTCAGCAACTTCTAAGTAGATTGTAAGGAGAAGAATTAATAGATTAGCATTTGCTTAGCTAAGTAAATAGTAAAATGACAACTTCTACGCAAGTATAAAGTATCTCCATCCAATTATTTCTTTCAGTAAGATCATTTGACTTATAATACATACTGATACACGTGTGCCTTACAACAAAAACTATGAAAATGCCCACATATCTTTGGAAGAGCAACAAAATTTGGGTCTCTTAGTCATTAGGTGTAACTACATAGAAACATTAATACCACTGAATTTGATAGAGCATACGTCCTCGGTATCACTCCATTTATTCCTCCACAAGCAGATGTTCCAGCCTGGCAGTAAAGCCTGCTGCAAGCCTGCATTTTTAGCCAGATAAAAGGATGTTCCAGCCCCATGTGGCTCTCACACAGTTTAGTTGTAGCTAGATGAATTAGTGGCTGAAGCACTTCCAAACCACCCGTGATGTGCATTCAATGCTGACAACACCCCTAAATTTCTCTGTAATCAAATCTGGGCTTCACTTTTGCAGATCCACAATCACATGATTTAGTCTATATGAACAAGTACATCCAGGTAAACATGTATCTGCATATGCAACTTTCTCTTTACCACCTGTTACAAATTAGCGGAGGTCAGGATGGGTTTCCAGTGAAACTCTGAACAGTTAGTTTTACTTAGGATGCAATGCTGTCAGTACTAACAGTGATTTTCAGTACGCCATCAGAACCTATAAACAGTCCACACAGTGCTCTGCATCCAAACTTCTCAAATAGATCTGCAGTGACTGGAAAATATTTGCAAGTCCATCAGTTGACTGCTCACTGCTATCAGAAGTAGTACAGGCAGATCGTCATGATCTGTGGAAAAGGTCTTCTGGACCTCCACAGCTCTAGCTGGTCCATGGCAAACCAAACAGACTGTTGCCCACCAATTTCCTGAACGCTCCTGGTAACAACTCCTACTCTTGCATTCACAAAGCTCCCAAACCAGACAGCGAAAAGCCAGCTTCAAACAAGCAGTGGTTTAGTTACACCAATGTCTGGCTTTGCTCTAATCATCTCAGCTGATGGCCATGTCCCATCCTTAAGGCTGTAACAGAATGATCCCTTCTGAAGGTCACAGGCTGTGTGTGTTATATCATCTGTCTCTGGAAAGGTGCAAAACATCACAGTTCGTCCATTCCTAAAGCAATGGGCTCAGATGTGCAAGAGTTAAAATCTCTTGCAGTCGCTTTTTCTGAATACTGCTTTGTGGAGTGCAGTACACCTCTGCTTGCAATGCCTGTTTAACCCATCTCTCTTTCAATAAGCTAAGAGTAGCTTCAAAAAAATGCTGAAGTTCAACTCATTATTCTGGTAAAAAAAAAAAAAAAAAAAAAAAGCCCTAACTGAAATAATATGCTGCACAATAGAAGGCAGAAAGAATGCCTTCTATGTTCTATGAAAGAACATAATGAATTTAAACATTTATCAGATGTTTTTAGTATTCTGTGAAAAATCTGGATACTGGATATTTAACCGTTATTCATTTCCACATTCCAGAAGAAGCTAATCCCTGTGACACTCTGTTGGATAAAGCACTGAATTACAGGTAAGTGTGTGATACTGAAGAGAAGGCAATTTAAAGCCTTTCTTTAAAGAAATCATCCTTGATTGAAGCATCTGTAATGTGGTTTATGCAAGTGATACTAAAAACAGTTTCCTGATGAAGATAGCTTCTTATACAATTATTTATTTCAAAGAAGCTGTGTGTCTGAACTGGTTTTCAAAGGCAATGTTCTAAACATGCCTTAACACCTTTGACTCATTCTTAGAAGATCATTTTTACCTACACTGAAGTGAAATGTCATTGAAAAAGAAAAAACATCACCCAAGCTAGAAGCATGTTTCCTGCTTTAAAGAGGTCATAGACACTAGGAAAAAGATCCCCCCTCCCCAATTCACCCCCCATTTTTTAAGTGCAAAAAATAGATACACACCATACCTCGTGTCAATAGCTAATTACGCATGTGGTTAAGTGCTTTGTTTAAAGTCATCCCTGTTTAGTAAAGGCAGAAGAGTCTCATGGAATTCAAGAGTACATAAGCAGATACTTCAATGCTTTAAAGAACTGCTTTTGATTTGATGGAGAGTTTCAGAGAGAAATGAAAAATGTGTTCTCCCTGAGTTGTTACATTGAACTCTATTTATGATTTCTGGTTTACTGGAAATAAAGTCCATCTGCAGTACTTAATTTCTCACAAAGAAGCTCTATAATTACATCTTGTAGGTTGCCCAGTGTAAACACAACAGAACCCAAGAAGCTGCTTTGCAGATGAGGGTTAATGCAGCATATATCATTATAGGATTGGACAGCATTAAACAAAGGTTAATCCTTGGCAGTAAAATATATTAAATGGACTTTCCATTGAATGCCCTAACAGCAAAGTGGGGAATGAAAAAATTTGCCTCAGATACTTAATTATCTGTACTGTATATGCAAATATTCAGAATTTGATGGGGTCTTTACTTTTCACCTCTAAGCACCACATTAGTAATTCATGAAGCCACTACTAACACTGCCTTTGAATGAAACTGCAGTGAAAATTAAGCACTAATGCCTTCAAAGGTAGGATGTCCATAAAATGAGTAGACACTTCACAGGCCATCCATACTTTTTCAATATAAGTGATGAAAGACTGTCAATCAGCCCAGTGTTTCACCAGCTGCACATTTTTAAAAAACCACCAAGAATGTCAATGGCAGTTATTCAGGCAACAGGTGATTTGCTGTGAACAAAAGTTTGCACCACCACTGCTAAGAAGATCCCCATGCACTTACTGGCCTTAAAATCTACCATCTTACGAGATGGCATTTCACTAAGGCCAAAAAAACAAAACCGCACTTTTGGGAATCACTGTACTGGGGAGATGGGGTTGACAACAAGAATGTTGCAGCCTTTTTGGATTCATAACCTTTCCTGAGGACAGGAGGAATCAAGTGAGCTGCAGAATTATATTTCCATACTCACTGAGCTTTTCAGGGACACTTGTAAAAGTCTGAGCAGTGGTTATCTGAAGAGAATCTGTGACAAATCACACTGCAGCAAATGTCAGTCAACAGTGTTTCTGCTAACAGGCTGCAAGGAATCCTCCAAAATTCCAAGCTGTCCACATGAGTATATCTTGGATTCAGCTATTACGGTAAGCTTAATCCTGCGAAGTAGCAACATATTTCACACAACATTAAAAATAGCAAGCACTGACAAAAATTACAAAACAAAGGTTGTTCCAAAGTGAACGGTACATTAATAAACTAATATATTGCCCCAACAAAACAGCGATTAGGCCACCTATGAAGATGTTTCAATACAACTGATTTTCCATCATACTGTGCTTTTAGCATTCCGCTCCCAAAATATTGGAAGAAAAAATAAGCAGAAACAACTTCAAGCAACAGGACAAACTGATGGGTCCAGTGTTTCTGCACTCTTGAGTTTAAGCACTTTTTGAGTTGCATTATTGTAACAGATGTCAGGAAACACTCTGCTCTGGAAGACCACAGCCCCTCTCAGAGTCCATCTGAATACCCCAAGGGGCTGTAGCAATTGACACTCATGCAGGATATGCTCTAGACTATGAATAGAGGGGGGAGATGGATTTTTTTTGGAGTGATACCACCATCAGAAGCTGGGCTTGTTGATGCCTCTGTCTGCTTTGATTTTTGACAGTGAGCATGAAGACTGGTGGAATGTATATTTAGAATCAACAAACCTGAATCTTAGCATGGTTGGGTGGTAAAGGCACACAAGCTGGTGTGCATCAGAAATAGTGAAAATTGCTCATTAAAAGTAGGGAGACAAGAGGGGACAAATTACATTTTCCAGAGCTACAGAGCAGCTCTTCCAGTGGATTCACAATATAAAAGATGAACTGTTAAAAATAAAGTCAAATACAGATGCTGTGCAATTAGATCAAATGGGATGTATTTTATTGCAGGCAAAAGAAACAGGTAGTCGCACCCTTTGCTACATACTGAGATTAATCACGCATTTCAGGTCTGGTATAAAATGAGAAGAAAAGGATAAAAGACTGCTACCATCAGAGTGGCACTCCCTGAATTTAACAAGGTAAACCTCCTGCTCAGCTGAAATGATGAACTCATCAAGGTCTGGGAAGCACAGGACCAAAAAAGTATAAATGATTTAAAACAGATTGAGGACTCCATCTTAGCATGCATCTCAGAGCTATCAATTCATCCCTCCCAAACAGAAGAAGAGAGCTTGACCATCAGTGAGAATCTCTCTCTCCATCTCTCCCCAGACCAAGCAGGATGCCAAAGGTGCAAGAGAATTTCAGGGAAGAACACAGGGTCTATTTAAGTATTGTACCATGCCAGTCTTCCTATCATAGACCATGCATCAAAGGCTGAAGAAACAGCAGCTGTGGGCCTCTGCCTTTCAGCACAGCCCTGCACTGCAAGCAAGGAAGGAAATGTTCCCCAGCAGCCCAGAACAGCAAGTCTTCCCATCCCTAGCACGCACCACATCTATCACAGCAGGTGAGAGATGCTTACAAACAAAATGCAAATACTCCTTGGTGTGAGAAACTGCAACAGGGAGAGCTTTCTTCAAGACATCCCTTTCACCTACTGGGAGTGGGAAGAGAGGCACGCCAATAAAGAAGCATGCCACGGATTCTCTTGTGCCCCACAGTGTCCCCAGAAGATTTACCATTGAAGATACAAGAATCATGGAGAACAGGATCAAGAAATGCTTTAAGATAGCCATGGCCAAACTAGCCCCTTATTCGGGGCCAGGAGTAGCTTGAGTTACCACACTAGGCAGCCAAGTTACAGCAATTAGTTCCTGTTGACCAAGTTGTAAGCTTGAGTACTGCAGGGCTGACACATATCCCTGAACCTGCAGAATAAGATTATAGCTAACTGGAATCAAAGAGACACTACGACACATATAGCAATAGATCTGGCACAGAAATAACAGAAAAAGAATTTTTTTGGTGATGCTGGAAATTCTCAGACTTTAATATACAAAATACAATCCTTAGCTTCAGGGATTTAAATGGGTTATATTGTGACTGTTAACCCCAGGATTTCTTTGTTTTGAGGCAGGCAGCTCTGCCTGGTGTCAGCTCCATGTCCTTGCTCTGCTCCCCGGCACTCTTGCTCAGCAAGCACAGGGAGATGCATGCTCAGTGGTCTAGCTATGTGAATAGTGCCACGTTCCAGCCTCTGTCTCCTCACAAAAAAGGATTTGCAACTATTTAAAATGGATCTGCTTTCCAGCATGAGAACTCCACATGCTTTGGGGAATCTTAGGCAATACATATATATACATATATAAAAACATAAGTAAAACTGGAAGAAGAAACCCTTTAAGAAGTGCATGTAACCAGCTGGGGAACAACTCCTGAGAAAATTGTTATACAGCGGTTAGTGAATTACCTTTTCCAGAGTGACAGCAGCTAAATTATCAATATCCAGCAAGTGGCTGTCTTGATTACAGTAAAACCCAAAGGCAATACAGCCTCTTCAACAGAAGAACCAACTGCATTGCTATTTGCAGAATAAATTAAATTATTTCATGTCAAGCCTTTGATTTCTGCATGCTTCTTTTGGACTTTGAAGGTCATGTTGTACATTGAAAGCTGTATTCCACTAACTCTTCTCTGCCTCAAAGAGAAGGATGTTTAAACTATGGTGGTAAAGGGGAAAACAATGTGCAAATTGGCATGGGAAGACCTGCATAGCCAGCCACACTGTTCCAGGTTGACCTTAGAGACCCAACAAAAGTCCAAACTGAGCTTCAGTCTTTGTGAATCTAGAAGGATGGAACACAGTTAACCAGAGGAAAACAAAAGCCAATAAAAAAAATTATCCAAATCCAAGAATTAAAACACATCTTTGTTGTGGCCTTATTTGTCTACAAAGCCTCATTTAATCTGCCTCAACCATTGCACCTAAGCTTTCAATATTTATAGGGTTGTCTTGTTCCAATCTCTATTTATTGTGCTCCATTACAACAAATTTTAAAACAGAAGGTCTCAAGGCTGCGGCTATCTCCTCATGATGTTAAAACAATTTGGTTATTTTAATGACACAACCTCAAGTTTACCACTGCCAGCAGAAGCCTTTATAAGGTCCCCCATTATTTAATCATTTCACTATGTTCTCAGAGAGACTTTGAATAAGTAAACTTGTGCAAGAGAAAGGTAGCTTGGAATTTTCCCACCACCTTTCTGTTCTCAATTATCACAGACATTTTTAAGAAGCCTTCATTTTGTCTAAAGATGGGATTTTCAGACAGATGCTCGCTAATTGATTACAATTGGTCTTTGAGTTTTCCATAACACTAGGGTGCCAAACTCCAAATATCACTTCCAGATTAGGACTGCTTCTCGTAGCTGAATGCAGCTTCCTGAGAAACAGTCTGCATTTTGGGAAATGAATCTGAGACTCAGATTTAGGTATTTGTGGAACCAAGGAGTATCATATTAAGTCAAGCCTAAAAAGCAGTCTGTTTAAGGAAACTAGGGATAACCTGAGTTCAGAGATCCCAGAAGAAGCAAAAGACAAAGGGATCTGAACCTTTCAGGGCAAGTGATAGGTGAGATAAAATCTGTAAGAACAAAAGCAAATGAGATACTGGATTTTACCAGTACCTCACAACCCATGGATAGAGTGGAGTTTATTGACATTAAGGAGATGTAACACATTTTCCCTGAGGACTGACAATCACCTTGTGATGAAGCCTGACATTAATAAACAACATTTATCTTGCATATCACTGTTTGAATATATTGACATTTAGTGCCTTTGTGGGGTGGAACACAACCCAGAACTCAACAGCCTCCCTAGCCTTCCATCTTCAAAGTGGGCTTTGGAATTAGGAAGGGATAGTAAGTGCACACATCCCAATCTTATTTCAATTTACTGATAGGACATCCTTTGAAATCTTGTCATTACTTCAGACTACAAAATTGAAAAAAGCAACAGCTTGTTTCTTAATGTATACATGCAGCAGAGAACTTTACCTTTCAATGAATGGCTGGAAGTCAGGCAGATAGGCTCAACTAGTTATCTTAAAGAAATCAAGCAACGTTTGCAGGCAGCCCACTCTTCTATCACACCGTAAGGAGCTTAAATCATTGCTTAGGTATTGCCCTGCAGATGGGCAAATCAATCCCTCCCCAGGAGTCCTGCTTTGCATCGTCCAGCCTTTGCTTTTCTGCCAAAGGCAAAACTGCAGAACAATTGTCTATTTACAATCAATGCATTTCAGCTCCTAAACAGTAACAGTACCCCAACAGTTTCTACAGAAGTTTCTACTCTCTCCTCCATTGGGAAAGTTGCTGATTTCTTCCAGAAGTAGAATTATGAAGATTATTTTTTTATGCCTGTAGTACGACCTTGTCACTTTTGAGTATTTCGAAAGAAATACATATGAAGGCTGCACATGTGCAATAACTATATCACCATTCATCCAAAGCGTTGAGGTGTTTTACAGCACTTGTTACCAATAGGAGAGATGGAACCATGTTGGCTTATTATATCAACAATCTGTGAGACTGAATGCAGCAGTAAACTAGAGTTATAACAAGTGACTAGAAGAAGCACCTTTGCAGTTGGTCTTTTGCGTTTATACCTTTTTCACAGAATCATGGCAAAAGCAGCTCCAAACATACTCAGAATTGCTATCAGAAGGCCTACGAACGAGTCTGAATAAAGACTCCCACATACCTAAGACACACAGCTATTTATAAAAACAAACAAATATGAGTTTGATCTGACAGTTTCAGATACACTGGACTTCCTTGTTGTCCCAGAGATTAGCTTACATCCAGTACTGCAGAGTATTCGGAGCTAGCTCTCCTCCAACCAAAAAACAATAAGCAATAACCCTCCAGCATGACTCCAGTGCATGTAACAACACATGGAGGCAGTGAGAGATCTACACAGCAGCCCAGCTTCCCAACACCAAGACATTAAGACATACACTAATAGAAAACTTGCAACACAAAACACTGTGTTAAAAAAACCAAACAAATAAAACAAATTCAGCCGATGCCAATTCAGAAAAGGAATTTCCAGAGAAACAACAAGAAACAAACCACAAAAAGGTTGGCACAAGAGCTCAATTCATGACCTTTATGAAGCCCTGCGTGCACACAAAGCCCAGCTGTACTTTTTGGTTCAGTCTGAACAGGATTTTTTTTTTTTTTCCCCCAGATTTCTACAGTGCAGGTGCAGATGGCTAGACACAAGGCCAGGAACAAGGACAGCGCTTGTGGAGGAACCAGAGACTGGCTAAGCCTCTGGCTCTTGAGTCCATTTAGAATCATAGAATCACAAAGGTTGGAAAAGACCTCTAAGATCACCTAGTCCAACTGCCAACCCATCCCCACCATGCCCACTAAACTGCGTCCCTCAGTGCTACACCTCCGTGGCTCTTGAACACCTCCAGGGATAGTGATTCCATCACTTCCCTGGGCAGCCTGTTTCAACGCATTGCCTTCTGAGAAGAAATTTATCCTAATAACCAATCTGAACCTTCCCTGACACAACTCAAGTTTCATGCTTCTGGTGTGCATGGGAACCTCATCATATGGGGCTGGAAGTCAGAAGCTGGGGTCTCCATGAGGTGGAAGACAGACTTCCCGCTAGCTCAGCACCTGCCTTGTGGCACCTCAGGGTGCCTCCTTTGCCCTTAGCCTTTAGCACCCTTGGCCCCCATTCACTGCAAAAGCCTTTTGTAAGGGATGGATGGGTACACCTTGGCTCCCTCATGTGCATCATCAAAAGAGCATGAGTGACACACCTTTTTCTGAAGGGTGGAGGGGAAAAGATGCACGGTTCAAACAGCCTCTGTACCAGGTTTGCCCATGGTCATGGAGAATTTATATTCCATAACAGAAGCCCAAGGATCTGATGACCCTTTGTCAAACTGTCCTTAAAACTCTGAGCACCATATAAGCTGAGAGACATTCACTTCCCCTTGGAATGGCAATGTAGACTTTAATTGGCTTGGCAAAAACAAAACAACAAACTAACCCAATTCCCTTTCCCCCATGCCAAGGCATACACAGTATAGCTTCAATTACCCAAATCCTTCATGGGATAACCAAAAACACCGATTAGGTTTGGGAACTACCACCCTGGGCTTTAAACATTGCATGCCTGGCCTGCAGGTGTCTTACAGACTGCAACGCTTCTTGGCTGGCTCTCCAGGTTTTGCAAGCAGCCAAGCTGCGCTCAAAGGGCAGATCAGAGGATTCCCTGCAGCCAGCTGGCTCTGATAACAAGCAGGTGCTCATGCAAGAAACACCAAGAATATGGAAAGGAAATGCCAGACATCCGGCATAGCAGTGCAGCATAGGGAACGTAACTGCCTCCTCTATTCATCTATCCAGCCTACCTAGCTAGATTCACTTAACTGGTGCACATCAGGAAAGTATCTGTCTCCCTATGGCACATGCTCTTGGCTCTCAAAAACACACCGAGCATCACAGAACCAATGCTGTGTCTAGCACATGATTATACCTAAACAGAAAAAGAACAGAACTAGCTGTAGACTCAGTCATTTTACACGCAAAACAACATACAGTACTTGAATTTTCTTTAAAAACATGCAACTTGCCACACAATAGTTCACCAAGCCCAACAGCTTTCATTTTGTCACTAATAAAGTGTTGTTCATCTACAATCCTCTGCTTTAATTAGCAGGTCTGCTATCAGCACCACTGACGACAGAATGATTTCTTACTTATACACATTGCCTGTAGCCATCACCACCACACTGCTTTCCTTCAGGCAAGTTTAGATTACCATTTCTATTAGAGTGAAGCATAACTAAGTTTCATAGGAGTAGCATTCCCTTGAGACAGTAACACTTCCTGTGCCAAATAAGTCTAGTTAGGGTTTCATACATATGTACAAAAATAGAAAACAAGATCTCTACATATAAAGAATTATAGAATCATTAAGGTTGGAAAAGACCTCTAAGATCATCAGTCCAGCCATCAGCCCATCACCCCCAGGCCCACTAAACCCATGTCCCTCGGTGCTACAGGCACACGGCTCTTGAAAACCTCCACAGACAGTGACTCCACGACTTCTCTGGGCAGCCCTCAGCTTGCATTAAGGAGAGTATCACTGGAAGGTGTACAGGATCAGGAGCTGAAAACACCAGCTTTATCAGGCTCAGTTCCAGCTGCCACGCAGGGAACAGAGACCAGCAGCCTTCACTAGCCACTTCAGGGTGGCCAGGGTGATGTGACCACAGCCAGCTAGGCTGCAATCATCCTCCTGTCCAGCAGAGGATGGACAGAGGGCCTCAGGAAAAAAAAGTGAAATAATTCAGAGCCAAGGAACTTGAAGGGGACAGGCCACTTGCCATTGAATAAAGAGTCAGCAGTTATTGAAAGAACAATATAGCCAGGCATCCTGGGGCTAAGTGGACTGTCAGCACGATGCAGGCTGCAAGTAGAGCTTGACGTTGGAGTTAACATTTACCAAAGGAACAGAAAAACATAAAATATCTAATCCTATGAAGGAATAATATTATTAACATAAGAAATTGCATCTTGAACTTGAAACGACATTTTAAATGTAAAATGTTTTTATTTCATATATTACTAATATATATAAAAATAATACTTGAAATATGTTTTTCCTTCTCTGGAGATACTCAAGACCCGTCTGGAAGCTTACCTGTGCAACCTGCTCTAGGGTACCTGCTTTGGCAGGGGGGGTGGACTCGATGATCTCTAGAGGTCCCTTTCAATCCCTACAGTTCTGTGATTCTGTGTGAAATATATTTTAATTTTGAGAGTATAAGAGTAAGAGTTAAATCCAGAATAAGACATCCAAGAAGCCTAAAACAAGTTTGGTTTTGGAGTTCCATTTCATGCTAAACCAACAATGGTTGGTTTACTGCAAGGACAAAGTGAAATCCCTAAGACGCTGTTTGCTCATCTCACACTCTACCACACTCTGTCACTTTTGAGGAGAGATTTGGGTGATAAAATAGTTTGTTGGCAGCCAATAGTATAAACTGTCAAGATTTGTGACCATATTCTGGTTCTGACAAAGCTTCAACTTTGTCTTCCACAAGTTGCATGCCTCTTAAAACAATCCCTCAGGATCTGGTTATGTTGCAAGAAAGACCAGAGGACTTTATAAGATACTGCTCTGACACAAGTTTTTGAAATGTAATGGCTTTTCATGTCTTAAGACACACCAAAAAGCAAAACTCCACATTTATTGCAACTCCTTGCAGCTCTGACTATGCACACAAATGCAAAGACACCTTTGTTATTTTACCCCAAAAGCAAAACTCATGAATAGCAGAGAGCTGACACAGCTAGTTTCTTTTCTTCTTTTTGGTTTTGTTTTGATTATTTTTAGTTTAGGGAAAAAACACATGAATTCATCTTGTCCCTATCCAGTAAGGAGGCAGCAGTAACCTAACAAAAATATTTTTCCCCCACACATTTGGGGATTCTAACTTAAAAGAAAAATCCAACAATGGCTGAAACACTAGAACTGAAAGTCTTTCATTCAGAAACACTGCAGCAAAACCTCATAAGAGCTATAGCCTTCTTTAAGAGTTTGTGTGTAACACCTGAACCCAGTCTGCCCTTGTTGGACTACATGTCCCACAACCTCCAAAAACTTTGCCTCTTTCCTAGGGTAGAGATGAACAATACTTGGCTTGCCACACAAATGCATCCTAATGCATTACAAACACCTTTCTAGTAGATGACAGCATCAAGCCATTGTCTATGTCTATGTTGTACTTTGGAGCTAGAGCCCTATTTTCATATGCAAAAGAATGATCAGAACATGTTCTAAGCAAAATATTTGGAGCCAAAACAAACTCCAGCCAAGCCATTGTTTTTCCTTTACACGTTTCAAGATCAGATGAGGTATAATATAACCTTTATAGGAAGGCTTTCAAAGCCTTCACATGTTCCACATAATAAATTCCACTGCTGAGTCTGTGATCAAAAAGCCTCAACGTAGGACAAATGTCGAAATGAGAAAAGAGCTAAGAAAAGTTAATAGAATGACTTTAATAGCATGCTGGCTCTTCATCACAGGGCAAACGTCTAGCTAGAGCTTCTGTTGTACTACAACTATAGTTTGCATTAATGAATGCAGCAGCATTGTTAATGCTGAGCTACTATTACATTCTTAAGAGTGCATGACTTACTTTTAACAGAATGCTTCAGTTCACATTTGTTATACAGAAAACAGCAGCACATTAGAAGAACATAAAAAAAAAAAACTTTCAAATCTCCTGAGATATATTCAGTATCTCAGTGACTCGCAGGGCTTTCAAAATTCACTTTCAACAGAAAATAGTGTCTTCCAGTAATGCAAGCAAGACCTCTCCCTTCCTCCCTTATCTTTTTAAAATAGTTGCTCCATTTGTAAGCTGAAGTAATAGGAACAATTTCATAAATGCTCCTAAAAATATATGAAAAAAATCTAAAACCATATTGAAGTTGATCCATTTAAGCAGCACATATATCTAGAGAATGTATATTTCACTGGGCAGGAAAGAAGAAAATATCCTGTCAGTTTTTAACAGCCCATTGTTTACTCAAGGCAGACAGAGGGAGCTGTTGCTATTCAAATGGGAGATGATGGTCTCAGACAGACACGATGATATATAATCAAGTAGTTTGAAAGATGACTGGCACTGGAAACCTCATTTACGAAGGTCAAAGAGAAAATGTATCTGTAATTCCCCCCCATTTGCTTATAGAGTTTTCATTATCTCTTGTAAAAAACAAAAAAAGGCACCGACAGTAATGCAAAAGTGTTACATAACATTAAAATATAGTTTTTCAAGGCCACCTCAATTACAGCCTGTTATCAAAGCCATAGATTTGAACGTGTTTATCCCCAGATGTGCCTTACCCTAGCACAAAGGGCATGCTCACCAAGCACCAATAGTGCAGGCTGCCCACTGAAAGGACTGAGGTCCAGCTCTGGCTCAGAACACCACACACCCAGCTCCAGTTGGGCTGCTGCAGGCTGGCCACGTGCTCTTGGTCAAGTCACATCTAGCAATTACTTAGAGCAAATCCGTGCAGATCTTGACCCTGCTACACCCTTCCAGTGGGGCACGTAGGAGATGAGTGTTCCCAAGCATGAGATTTTTATCTAGAACATTAACATTAATGAATATTTAATGTGTTCATTAACTTGACTAAACCTTTCTGAAGTTATGCTAACACCCTTCACAGCACCCTGTGACAGTGAGGTCCACAGGCTAATTAAGAACACAGAAGGAAAAAGTTTGAAACTCTCCACCCAATAATGTCACTTTCTGCCTTATTTTTCTTTTGCGGGAAGCTTACTCTCCACTCCACGTCGCTCATGAGAAAGGTGAAACTGAAGTAAGCAAGCAAAGCCACAGAGCAGCTAACAGCTATGGCACTAACTGTTAGCATCACTGCTGTCCTCTCAGCACAGGGGTTCACCAGAGAACAGATGAGAAAGCCAAAGCCCGAGACGCAGCCAGCAGACTCCAATTAAAGCCACTAAACCCCACAATTGCTCAAAGTACTTAGCCAGAAGTGAGCTAGGTGCATAATTGACTGATGGCTTTTTTTTTGCACTTCTTTGCTTCTGCTTTCTATCAGCTTCATACAATTCATTAACAGATTCCTCTGCACAGTGCAGCACTGCCCTTGGCCCCCAAAACTGACGGGACTAGCAGCAATTAGCTTAAACAGGATATCAGAAGACCTTTCACTAGCAGAATCTGTAGCAATAGTCTGCAATCCTCTTAAAGCAGGGATCTGAACTGTGCACAGGGAATTTTAGGAATGCAGAAAACACACCAAAATATTATCCTTCTTTATTGCTTTTACTCTTATTGTCAAGAGAATTATATGGAGTTCAATATTCAGTACAAAAACAAAAAACAAGCAAAAAGAATTAATGGCATTTTAACTGGAGCTGAGTGAAACAACCAACCAAACAAGAAAGCACAGAAAACAAGCTTGATTTTCTGATCTACTGCCAGCACCAAACTGCTTGTAACAGAGTACAATAAGAGGGCAGAGCTTGTCTACCACGTTTAGAAGACTCCCTTTGGAAGATTACTAGAGATATTATTTATTCCTTTTTGTCGTGTCTCAGCTTTAAAAGAGACACATCCTAGTTATTAAACAGGGAACATCATTGAATGCTCCTATGAAATTTAATGACTGATATCTACTCAATATCAGAGCACAGGCTTCCCGTGGTATAGTTCATGCTGAAGCCCTGCAGGTGGGATTTCCCAGAGTGCTCAGTATAGATGAAGCCCCAAGTTGCTGCAGCCAGTGGCATAAAGCCTCCTGCATAAGCAGAGCTCAGAAGTGCAACATGTTAGCTGCTTTAGCTTTTTTTCTCCTTACTGCCACAGTTTTATTCATGCCAGTAAAGTTGTTAAATCCTATCTCGTGTAAGTACATGAGAGAGACATGCATCATTATTCTTCTGAGCAAAGCCTGAAGGTATCCTCTCCACAGGGGGGAATTTGATTTCAGAACGTAGTCCAAAATTGTACTTTCTATCTTGTTTAATACTTTGATTTATATCCTCATTAGCATGGGAGAATAGCTCCTATTAAAACTATTAAAGATAATTTTAGCAATAATACCAAAGGATGAGTAGGTGTAATGATAGTGCTAATGATTAAAATTAATAACCATTCATTATTTTTAATCGTATGTACAGTTGAAATGAATATTCAAGAAAATAAACAAGACATTTTATATGAGCCAAAAACTAAAGGGAAGCGAACACTATAAATTACACTCTAAATTATCAGTTGTCCACTCAAAGTTTAATACCGCACTTTTGCAGACACGAAAGTATTCTGCAGGAGGGCACACAGCTGGGTCCCTGTTAGCAGCATAACAGCAAGCAAATGCCACTTGCCTCTTCCATACCTGCATCCTGTGAGCCTCCGCTCACTTTGACACATCAGGCTTAACAGGGCATTTGGCATCCCACTTTCAGGAATATGAGGGACCACTGGATAAGGACATTATTGTTAATGCTAAAAAAAAAAGTACCAATTATAACTTCACTTAGTATCTGCAGCTATTCCTTTATCATTGCATTGGCCATGTCTTTTTAGATCATTTGCTCTTCAGCATGGCATCATTTCCCAGAGGGACTGCAGTACAGCCAATGACTCAATGGACTCCAGCAACAGCACACCTTGGGATCAAGCTCAGTTGCCAACATGAGCAACCAGGAGAAATCCAAATGTGACTCTGTAGAATTAATTTATCACTTTTAATCCAACCAGTAGCTACCCAAGCTGAGTACCGAACAGCAGCTCTCAGCAGGACGTGTAAGAAGAATCAGCTGACTTAAAGTAAGGCTTCCCATAAGGACTTTCCTGTCACAATGACATGCACAGCAGTTGATTCTTCCATATTCCCTTCCAGTTACAAACCAGCTTCAAAAAAAAGCTAAATCCAATACAAGTACTGCACGTTATGTTCCAGTGTGTGAGACTCACTCTCAGCAAACAACAAGCGACAGTACTTCCCAACCCATTCCAAAGCTCTAAAAACATCACTCATGTTAAGCACCGCCTCCAAAGGACACACTTTAATGACACCTGCACCTCTACATCTTAAAGGGGAAAGATTTCATCTTTTCTTTGGAGGAGGACTGACATTCAGGTTTTGTTTAAGGGCAAAGGGGCAGGGGGTAAAACCAAGCAAGAAATAGAACTTCTAACTGATCAAGTTATTTTCAACAACAGAACTGCAATTTTGTTTTTCATTACAGGTCACCTTAAAGGTTTTGCAAAGCCTTTGCTAGATATTAAATTCCCTAGTGAAAGTTACAACAGCCATTTGAAAGTTGAAGCGATTTTATCTTAAGAATCAAATGTAAGATGTGCTGCTGTCAAAAGCTCTGTGCTCATGTCATCTGAAACTTGTCCTATTTTAATTATGAAATAACTGATACAGCTTCTGGTCTGCCGACAGGTTATGTTTTTGAAAGTTTTATTTCTCTGAAGTTTCAATAACTACTCTATCATAGCCTCTGTAAAGAGGACTTCTTCCAAGAAGCATGCTTGTACCTTCTCCCCAGACAAGGGTCTTGAAAAGTGGAAAAAAACAGTGCCAGCAAAAGGCTTCCATATAATGAGCACTGCATGTTCATAAAAGCCCTTCTCCAGCTGATGAAATGAAGTCCCAGATACCAATCGTCACCTCAGTGACTGGTCACAATATGCAAACCTTTCCAGGCCTGACCAAGGCTGCCACAAACATCACCTGCTCCAACAAGAAGATTTCCCGCATTAAGAACAGTGGAAAAAGTTCCCAAAATCAGCAATCAGGCTGCCTCACGTCAGTAACAGCTTTTTGTCAGGAAAAAAAGGAAACAACAACAACAACAAAAAAACAAATACAGTGCCAAAGGAAAAAGGAAAAAAAAAAAAAAAGCCTCTTACCTCTTGGAGTATTTCACCATTGCATTCCACCAGAAAGGTGATCACCCAGTGCTCACACACCTGTGGGTCTGGCACCCAGCTAGTTTTTCAGGATAGCAGTAGTCATAAGATCTGTGTCCTGGTGGGAGAAGTCCCTCCTAACAATCTAGAGAAAAAATAAATAATAAAAATCAGAAGCAGGAAAAGCAACATAAGGTCTATTCTATCTCTTTAGAGCTAAAAAACTGTTGGTTTAGCAGTCAGACCACAAATTCTTTCTGATGTAGATAGTGGCTTTATATATTGTGCAGCGGATGGATTTGGAAGCTTGTCCCATCTTGTTTACTCATCTGCAGAGCCTGTATTCTGACATCAGCAATGAGAGAGCTCACGAAGCTTAGCACTGCCCTGACAGCGTGTGGAGATGTGGAGCACCCCACTTTCACAGAAAACTGCATCTATTGTTACACAGGACTTGCACAGACAAGGTGTACAAATAAGTATACGTTAATGCAAGATACTTAAGCTCGCAGGTTCAATCTATCATGAAATTGAACAGCAGCCAGTTTCAGCTCACGAGAACTACCTGAGGCCCTCAAGCTCAGATGAGGACTGAGGCCCTCAGAGCTAAGGCAGCCCAGGGCAACCCATCGCAGAGCCTCTGCCAATCCCCCTCATCTGCTAAGGGTGCCCACCCCTGAGCTGTGGTTATTTATATGAGGGATGGCACCACCTTGCTGCACAGAAATGCCTGTTTCCCACAGCACTCTTCTCATTGTGTTCCCCAAAAGACAACTCAAAGCAAATAACAAGGTACCGGGGTCACAGTTGAAATATCACTCTACTCCATACTCGGGTAATATCTTGAGCTATCTTCAGGAGAGATTATTGCCACTAAGCACTTAGCTGCTGCTAGGGAGGAAGAAAGATGAACTGCATTTGACTGCAACCTCCACTTCCCCCAGGCCTCAATCCCTCAGAAGTTTTGAGGTGCAGGAAGCACCACAGAACACTGCACATCTGCAACCAAATAACAGCCTCCTGCCATTTTGACCTAAAACCGCAGGCCAGCCCCAAACCATCCCATAATAGAAAATTAAACCCAAGGGTCTAAACCCAGGGCAATTAGGACCCATTAGTGTCATCAAGTTCTGCTGGGCTGCTCCCTATTGCTGTCTGAGAGCAGGAGGTCTTTCTGGGAGAAACAGGGAAGTCAGACAACTAGCTTGGACAAGATCCCTGATATTTTGGGGTGCCTTCGCCCCCACTCCTTTATGTAGTTCCTAGAGAAACTGCTAGCTCCCAAGGCATCTTCCCTTCCCTAAGCTGATCTCAGCCATGGAGGAGATCTCTTGCCACAGATAAGAAAGTAAATCAGCTCAATGCCTAGAGTTAGGGAGGAGGGATGAGAGTTGAAGGTCCTAACCTTGATTTGAAGGGTTTTCTATAAATCTCTTTCCAGTCAATCTACGAAGTAAGAAAGCAATAACAAAGCAAGGTAGCACACAGAACATTCTGTAGCTTTGAAAAATAACAACATCCCCTGGTTCCCTGAAATTTGTGAGAAATGACTTCTGCATCCAGGCTTCCTGCCCCCTCCTCAATGAGCAGTGCCTGTCTGCACTGACACATTTGTGGGAAGGTTTGCTTCCTTCCAGAGACATTGGTACCCAGGGTGGGAAACATGGAGCAGAAGCCTGCAGCTGCTGGAAACCCACAGCTTCCAGAACAGCTCCAGAGGAAGGAGGGGACTCTCCAGCTCAGGGTGTATGAGCCTCAGAGCGGGGCTGGTGGCATCCTGCCACAGGGAGTCTGAGAGGGCCTTGGCTCCACTCCTTGGGTCCTCCTTTATCAAGGTCTGGGGTCAGAGGTTCAGTAGTGCTTGTTACATCTAAAAGTAGCTTCAGGCACACTGACAACAGCAGATATCATGGTGTCCACACCCACGTTCCCAAACCGAGCTGTAGAACAGACTTTAAAGTGAAGTCAGGGAACTCGTCATCTTCTTTTTCTCCAGTGTTTTTTTTTTGTTTTGGTTCAAGCCCTCAATTAGCCTCACATTCTCAGGTCAAATTGTCATTCAATGTCATAGAGCACATCTGTCTGCTCTCACACCAGCTCTGACATCTTTACTGTCTCACCCAGTGCTGCTGTCCACACAGCAGTCCTGAGGGAACTTTCTGTTCTGCCCTACACGTGGAAATACTTGTTTATGGTTGCTTTTACTCTGTGTTTTTTTTTTCTGGTTTGTTTGTTTGTTTGTTTTTTTTAAAAAACAAACTTCAGTTCCCAGATAGGAAGGCATTATGTCGAGGAGTGGCCTTCCTCTCCCTTGACTGACTCCAGCCAGGAACAGTGACTGGAGGGAGAGGCAGTGAGCAAATCCCACGTGGTGCCTGTGAGGCTGAGTGACCCTCAAAACTGGGGAGGAGAGTGCCTGACCAGGGCCCTGAAAGCAGCTCAGAGCAGTAGGACCAAACTGATGTTTGTTCAGCTGTGCCTGACCAGGAGATTTGTTTTTACCTCTAGCTTCTGTTTCCGTTGGTTTGTTCTGGTTTTATCCATCTGGCTGTATTTCTTGCATTGCACGCAATGGTGACTTCCAGAGAGCAGGAAGGTGGTCGCTGCATGTGTCCTCTGTATGTGCCCTCAGGAGGTCCATGGCTGAGCTCCCTTGGTGAGAGCCACACTGTTCTGTTTGATATCCTGAGAGGAGCAGATCACTGCATCACAATGGTTGCCATGCTGGGATAGGCCCATGGAAGAATGGGTGTGGAATGCTGACTGCTTACTTCCAGGCACCCACAGCTGGGGACTTGGCCACGGCGTGGTAATTCCTGCTCTTAAAATCTGAGCTGAGCAGTGTTTGTACAATATTTATTAACTAATTAGTTTCATTTATAATTGTATTTAATTAATAAGCTAATTATTCAACATTTATATCATTTTAAATACATTAATCCTCAAGTTGTGACAGTGATTGATTTATAACCTGTCAAAGCCCAGACTGATGTAACGAGCAGAAGCTTCAATTAGCTCTCACTGGAGCCACAAAATCCCTGCAGCATCCAAGGCAGGTGTGGAGCTGGGCAGGCGCAGGCAGCACTGTCTCAAGCAACGAGCAGTGCAGGAGCTGTCATCACCCTCTGCATAAGGCAGCCTGGCTGCTTCCTCACAGATTAACTAAACCCTGTATAATGCTCTCCAATGCAGACATCTCCTCACCTCAGAGGCAGAAATGATGCAGCCTGGTGCCTCCGTGCACAGCTCCTCAGCTCCTCATCAGTTCTGCTGGGAGCACGCAACTGGCCCCAGTGCCCTTACTCAGCGGCAGATGAACCCAGGGCCAAAATGGCTCTTTCATCCCCGGGGAGAAAGACACTTTTCAGCATCGAGACATCATCTTTGATTTCACATGTTACATTTATAAAATACTTGATGTATTTGTTAACTAATTATTAAATGTTTATTAATCAGTCAATAATTGGAAACTAATAATTCATTATTAAATATTTGTAAATTGATTACTCAACATGCACTCAATTTTAAACTATGATACTTACATTCAAGTGATGACAGGTTCTGATTTACAACTGCATCAAGAGCTCCCCTGGCGCTGCAGAGAGCTGGAGCTGCACTCCCAGCCCCATGCAGGTGGCAGGAGCCAGCAGCACAGCCCTTTCCTCTCAGCGTAGTGCAAGAGGTGGTCTTGGGTGAGGGAGCAGAGGAGCTTTGTCCACAGGCAACCAGGCCCTGAATGCTGCTCAGGACTGGCTGTGGGTCTCTGCAGATCTCACTGCTGCCAGTGGCGATGTCATGGCCTGGTGCCACCTCACTACTGGTGGCCCAATCCAGAGTCACTGCCAAAAAAAAAAAAAACACTTAAAATTTGCAGGAATGAGCGGTATGTTTGATTTTTCTATGTATTTTTTTTCTTTTTATATGTATGCACTTATCAATATGACTTCCCAGTATCCTTAAAAACAGTAAGCTGGTGAAATAGTAAAGCAAGAAGGAGTAGCAGTAAACTTGCGAGCTGAAGGCAATCTGTTACTGCTCAGTAACAGCAACTTGTAGTTTCAAGTTTAACAAATACAAATGTTTATTTGAACTAAGACTACTTAGGTGCTGAAGGATATTTGGGCACCTATCAACATAATGTAGAAACTTTATGGAGGTGCAGGCTGTAATGAATGCCATTCAAATCACTACTCTTAAATACAGCAGAAAGTGCTACAGCTTTTTCTTCTTCTTTTTTCTTTTTTTTGACAGGGATAACTTAGAGATGGAGAAGCTGAGTATGCAAGCAGAGTACATCAAAGCTGCTGTTAAAAGAGTGATTAGTAATACTGGTCTGCTGCAGAGGATAATCACGAAAATGAGAACCAGATAACAGCCCAGAAAGCACGGTTAAAAAAGCAGGAAAAGCCTGCAAGTTCAAGAAACAAATAGTATCTTCAGTTGAAAAAAACCTACTAGAAAGCAAAAGAAGAAGGTTGCTCAAATTATGAAGAAAATGAAAATACTGACAAACAGTTCATACTTCAAGAATAAGATGGTCTTAAAAAACGATTCTGTCTCCACCAGCTGCCAGGAAAATGCCACAGAACGAAGTACCTAAATGGGCTTGGTAGGGCTCCCTGGTTTGTTGTACAGGGTGATCCTTCTAAATGAGAAGAGCTTAAAGATGCAGCTGAACCTAGTGCTGAAATCGTTGATTTCAGTCATGTTCTTTCAAGCAAGTATGTCTAAGTATGGGAGAAATCTCAAGGGGGAGAATAATGAATAGTAAAATGTTAATTCTTCCACAGGGAAAGTAACACTGAGGAAAGACAGCATAGATTAGCAGAGAATAATCATAGTAACTGAGGCTTAACTGCTACATTCCATGTTTCCTGAAGTTGACACTATGGTGCACACTATGGTAAGTCACATGTTGAAAACTTTCTTGTAAAGGAAAAAACATGGTAAATTATCAGACTAAATTGTAACAGCTGCAACTTCAAGCTATAAACTTTACCTCTTTCTTGCAGGCAAGAGATGGAACGGAGAAAGAACATACTAACAATCTAGTGAACAGCTCTCTAAGGAGAATAGCCAATAAATTGGATGAAAAGAAAGGAATCTGACTAGGCTGCTAGTATCAGACTCCTGTGGTGGAAGATGTTCTAGTTAAGATAATCACTAACATCAGTTTTATGTTAATTTTTAAATCTTTCATAAACATTACAAAACAGCAATCCATTCATTCATTCATTCACTCTACAGATATTGGTAACTACTTTCTGCCTAACTTTGCCTTAATTATTTTCTATCACATATGCATACAAGAAGATACAATAATTAACTCATGGTCCCGATCAAAATTATAGGAAACAAGAAAATAAAGAACCCAAGTGGCACAAATTCAAAGTGTCTCTTGAGTCCAAGCACGAGAAACTTTGTTTCTCCTACTGCTAAATATGATCAGAATGACCTGATTATGAATATATTTATGGACAAATTGTGAAGTGTGTACATAAGTATGTATAGATATAATTACATGTATTTGCAAATGATACTTCAGTTGGAAGAAACAAGTGTTTCAATTAAGTCCGAATGTTTCCCACATGCAATCTGGCAAAGTATAATTTGTTATCATTAAGCTATCTCTACAACTTCAGAAATGAGAAGTATACTTTCATGTCTTTCAGAAAACCATTACAGAAATTAATGGTCCTTGAAGAGGTAAAAAGTAGGTTAAAAACAAAACAAAACAAAAAGTAGCACTTGGAAGATAGCAGAGTTTCCTTGATTAGAGATGTAAAAACATTATATCTGTAGTGTGTAGGTCCATGCCAACTTGGAAAGCTAAGAAAAGGTTTGTTATTAAATTATTAATCACGTAGTTGAAAAAATAGAAATTTACTGCTTTTTTGAAGGCTAGCTATTTTCCTACTGAAATCCTTTGAACTAAATCTGTAAAACATGCAGTCTTTTACATTAGCAGTAAGTCCATACTTATGCTGAAATACTGCCACCTATGCTGTACCTGCAGTAGAACAAAATCCAGTAGAATCATAGAATGGCTTAAGTTGGAAGATACCTTAAAGACTGCGCAGTTCCAACCCCCCTGCCATTGGACATTGCTGCAACCCAACAGATTGGGCTGTACAGGGCCTCATCCAGCCTGGCCTTAAACACCTCCAGGGATGGGGCATTCGTAACTTCTCTGTGCAGTCTGTGCCTCACCACCCTCTAAGTAAAAAAATTCCTCCTAATACATAATTTAAATCTCCCCTCTTTTAGTTTAAAACCATTCCCACTTGTCCTATCACTATCTGCCCATATAGCAAATAACCATACTTCAGGTTATCCACCATGCTAAAAATGCATCTTCACCATCTGCCAGCTATGAAAAACGGTAGCCTCTCGATATACAACTTGTTCAGGTTCTCTCAGCCCTAAAACTGTTGCATTTGGTTTTGTTACCCAGTACGAAGTATCATTAACATCTGCTGTACTGCTAACTGTGAGTGTACGGTGCAAGGTTTCATCCTAGCAATGGACAAGAACAGGTTAGTGAGTATGCTTCATGCCATCAGATCTGTGTCCGGGGCCAGTACACTGCAACAGTGATGCCTGTTGGGCAGTGGAGGGGTAGAGAGCTGCACAGGGCTCTGACCTATGACTTCCTCTTGGAATCTCATAACCTTGTACTGGCAGATCATGTAGCCTACATGCCTGCTAGCATAGAAAACAACTGTCTCTAATGTATACATTGTCCTTTATTCCAGCTCTTGGCTGGTATAGAGTTTAGATCTTTATGCTAGGGAGTAAATAGAGCTTAGAAGATATACTAGTAGTTTTAACAGTCATTTAGGTAGCCCATAAGTACTTTCCAGTAATGCAGCTGCAGAAAGTTCAACAGCCAATTAGTGCTGTAACTTCTGTGCTGATCAAGCGTGCTCCCTCCTCAGTGCTATTAGCATCACAGGTGAGAGACTGACAGGGAGTTTGAGCAGAGACTGATGAAACCAGGATGCTTTTCAGAAGCCTCAGCATTTGGTTTTCGGTTTACAAAGATTTCTAACAGCATGTGTTCAGTTCTGTTTTGTATGTTCCCTGATTTATAGGAAATCTCCAGTCAGAATATTGTAGTTGGAAGAACCTGACTACAGCCAGAAAATGTTCTTAAATCAAAATTGTTCCCCTACATCATGGCAAGACTGAATTTTCTGCATTTGAGGCACTGAATCCCCAGTATCTCCAAAATTCAAATGTGGAGAAATGGTGAACCTGACAAGAAATCCCACATAAGTCACATCAAGCCTCCTCATGCCATGGCCACACTACTAGGGTTTGCAGATAGTGCTTAACCATGAACTGAAGCAGAACTGTCTGGGTCTGAAGGAGCTTTCTTGTAGAGTGCAGATAAACTAGAAGAAAATGGAAATAAACAATAGGAAACAAAATAAAAAGTGTTTACTCACATAATACGTGTTTTGAATACAGTCAAAGGCACCAAGAACGAAAGTTTCTACAGACTGCTTCCTCCAGCTTTCTGCACAGCAGGATCAGGATGCACGTACAAATTGCAATCTTCAAATTATCAGGGACAGGAAAACCTCTTAAAGCTTCTACATACAAAAATGTTTCTCAAGTTCATTTGAGAGAAAGATGGACAAAGGTTATTTCAAAACAGTCTGTTGGTTATTAGAGCAATTGAATTCCATTTTTGTATGGTGGCCCATTGAGTGCTACTGTAATTTCTAGAAGATTTTATCTTCTAGAAAAAAATACCCATGGGAGCTTAAAGCTGAGCATCTGCTTCCTAGGAAGGCTAAGCACATGGAGCAGTGGACATAGGCACAACCTGTATGAGAATTATGTATTTATGGTGAGCTTCTCACATGCTTTGCTTCAAGGACCTCAAAAAAGTAACAGCTGTGTTCAGGGAGAACCTAAAACTGCAGTTAGCTTCTAGGACCACAGTTGGCTGCTCTTAACCATCCCCTTGTCTCACAGCTATTTATTATGGAATCTTGGTGGAGTGCAGTTTTGCAGAGGTATTTATCTCCTTCAGCAGCACCAGAGGCGCTGAGGCAGCCCATCTCGGTGAAAAACGGAATTAATCACGTACCAACTAGTGACAGAAGCTACCTGCTGATTTTGCACACACAGACTGCATGTAGTAGGTTAACAACTCCATGTCCTTTTTGTACTGTGGTGCCCAAGACTGCACACAGTACTTGAGGTGAGGCCACACCAGTGCCATGCAGTGTGGGACATTCCCTTCCCTTGACCAGCTAGGATGCGAACCACTCCCCTAGGACATGGCTGCCCCGGGGTACAGCCTCCTGTCCATGCCTCCATACACCGTGCCAGCCAGCCTACAAACCAGGAGGAGAAAAAGAAACAGCTGCCAACTTGTAGCCCTGTAGAAAGTAGTGCTGCTTAGTGAAAAGCATAGAATTTTACGATTGAGAACATAGCATCTGTATTATTTGTGTAAGAAACTCACATTCAAAATGCCTAAATCAGAACATTTCAGGATAACACCAAAAGAGGCTCATTCTGTATTGCCGTCCCTATGACGGCTCTCTAACTGGATCAGAGTAAATTACACAAAACTGATCAAAACATGTATGTTTAATAAATTAGATTAATGCAGTCATATACCACGCTGTGTCAATGCTATGGAAATGTCACTTCCCAGCCTTGCTTTGTTAAAGAAACCGTACAAGTGCAGAAATCTGTAGCCCTGTCCTCTTTTCAACTCATAAAGCATATTTTTACACAACAGAAAATGAAATTCTAAGCTTTAACTTGCATTACACTTAGCATTATTAAAAATCTGATATCATGTACAAGGAATAAGAAAATTACAGGAAATTAAGTGATGTGACTTCTACATGCCTGCCTGAACCAGTATTTTTGATCAGCAAAATCTGTAACATAGCAAAAGAATTGAGTCAATAATGTGACTGAGGAGCAGATGAGACTGAAACACTGGGTTTAAATGTGTATCAGCTGTAACAAATATGAGTCCAGTGGGATAAACAAGCACATCACGTTTTGCAGGGGTTTCAGTTTTCCACAGGCAAGTAACAGTTGAGATCGTTATAATCAAGACGAAGTGAGTAGTTCCTGCACTTATTTTGTGGGCACTGCATTTCAGGGATCTCAGGATAGCAGAAGGTTTTTGGAATAGGGACAATTTGGTTCACTCTCCTGTGTTTCATAAAAATCTGCATAACTCCAGTTTAACACTCGTATACCTTGATTCTTGATATATGCTGACAAATTCAGTACTTTAAGGACTCAAAATTAGGCTATTCCATGCTTGCTCCATGGAGCTGACAGTCTCAAAGACTCAATAATGGGAGGAAGTTTCAGGGAAAAGAGTCTGCTGTAAATGTTGATGTTGAATAATCAAATCATATCTTCATCAGTAACTGCACGTTACATATGTATGTATGTTATCCACTCATCAGTAAATGAGAAAAGACAAGGTGAAAAAAAACACAAGCCAAGTGCATACAAACACAGAAGAAATATCAAATTACTGACTTGTATTTTTTTTCCTTCAAATAAAGGCGGAGAAGTTAAAGAAGATCCTGAGCTACTAGAAAAGGAATCCCACAGGACGCGCAAAATATGTGCCGCAAAAGGAAAAATAAAGACAGGGAAGCACAGGTAAAGGATGTTATCATAACACTTAATGTAAATGTTCCCTTTGTAGTCTGTGATGTGGTGAGACGTCCCAACTCATGCTTGAGGCACACTGCAGACAGAGGATTAAAGTGGTACCCGTGTTCTGGAGCTAACCAAGCAGCAGACTCTCTCTCCCTAAAGAACATTTGTCTCCTGCAGGTCTTATTTCCTATCTGCCCTGTGATGTTAGGCATAATGAAAGTCTAAACTATTTCTAAGAAGAACTATTTCTGTGTGTAGGGTGAAAGAACTACAAAGCACCACATGTGTACTTGCAAAGGGATCACCCGATCAATACATGATTAGATAGGTGAAGTTACCTGCGACATTTTTTTCCCTGGTTTTGTGTATCACTTTAAAACTCTTTAATGATTTTGCGTGAAAAATCTTTATAGAGGGATGTCTTTGTGGCTTCTAGTTTACACAGGCAATTGTTTTCTGGTTTGTGAGAACTGAACAAGATGCTGAACTTTGATGACAGGTTGCTGGAAAAAGCGTATGACTTGCAGAGTGTCACGGCATTTTAATTCTCAAAGTCAAGGGGATTTTTCTGTTAGCAAAACCTGCTTTCTTGTCTGACACACAGGGTCTATGGACTTCCTGCCAAAGGCATAGAGCCATATTCTCGAAAGAGCTTATGTTACTGGTAGAATTATTTCTCCTAATGATTTAAATGCCTAAATTCCATTTTGGAAGCAACTTGGGCCATGGAAGTGTTTTGGAATCCAGAGTTACAAAGTAGCTGACCAGAGGGATTATCAAAACTACTCATAAATGCTACAAAATCTGCACTGTGGGACCATCTAGGGGAAAGTCATGCGCCAACAACCTTGAGTTCTCTTGAATTTTCAAAAATACAGCAGTTCCTGTTTGAGGAAGGGATGGTGTTTGAATATAAACTTAATTTCATAACACTATTTTTTAAAAAAATACAAGCTTCCAATAGTGGAATATACTCACAATTTCAAAATGGGAGAGAAAAGGAAGTTTTCAGCTTTTTTTTGTTTTTAAACAAAAACACAAGAACTTTCATGCAAAATAGAAATGAAAATGAATCTCTCTGAAACAGGTAATAATGCCTCTGTTCTTAATTTCCCTTTTCATGGACTCCTGGGAGGGAAAAATGACTGATGTAGCTAGGCAGGGAGCAGTTCCTCCCAGGACAGTGTACTCAAGTAGGCAAGTCAGCCCTTGATGCCAGCAGAGTGTGACTATGGCATGTTACTGGTGTCATGGTATGGCATGACTCACCTCTGCCATTTGCATTCCCTGCACTGAGTGCTTCATGAGCACCATCACATGCAAGTATTTGAATTTGACTCCTGTTCTCTGCTTCAAGTTTGTGCCACCTAAAGTACCAGTCTGATCTGCTAGCAGCAACTCTTTGAATTGCTTGCGCGTGCATTAATGGAAATATCTATCAGTTATGATGGGATTAAACGTTGTTCTAAGTGCTCAGGAAGAGCAGCTAGCGAAAACACACCCACATATTTTTAGCTACCCCAGGATTAATTCCCAGGCAGGTCTTTGTTTGCAGTACTGTATTTACATGGAGCAGATAGATGGAATAGGCATAGTCTACCTGATAGCTTTCTGCTTTCTCAGAGCAATGGAGAGAGGAAAAATTCGAAATAACACCTGCCATACTTCCATCTCCCTCCGAACACCATCACCCAGGCGCACACAAGTGCAAAGAAAATGACTGCTCCAGTTCAACCCCTCTGCTTCCCACAGCCCCCTGGGCAGCTGGGGACACATGTTGCCATCAGTTCTATACAGAGGCAAATTTACTTTGGGTCAGACTTTCACAAAGCTATCACACAAATGTGGTGGGACAAATCACACAATTGGAATACTACGATTGAGGGCTTCAAGTTTTTCAAGAGGGATAGGCAGGGCAGGTTACCGGACCTGGTGCTCACCAATGGAGGAGATCATTACAGAGGTTAAGATCAGAGGCAGTGTGGGCTGCAGTGACCATGCCCTGGTCGAGTTTGTGATCTCAAGGAATATAGTCCTGGCAAAAAGCAGAGTCAGGACCCTGAACTTCAGGTCCCTTCCTCGTTTTAATGTTCCTTCCAACCTAAGCCATACTATAATTCTAAGGTACCTGTTAATATTTCAGTCCTATACTGAGGACTCTGAATCTTCAAGAGTGTCTAACACCTGTGGCTTCTTTGATGTCAGTGAAGAAAATTTTACTACTGTCATTTTTGTCACGTGCTCAGATAACTTTCCCTTGCAGGACCAAGCACCATGCCAGCCACTTTTACAAGATCTTAGTGGAAGTATTGCTATTCACGTCAGTGCAGTGACTGTCCGAGGAGTTGCTGAGCAGCTGATGAGCGTAGCATGTGCAATGTGGAGCTTTCCTATTGCATTTTTCTGTGCAGGATTGAGTGCTGTTATAAAGCAAGGGGAGAGACTGGCTGGGCAGTGCTGGATTCTTCTCATTAAAGGGAGGCAAAAAGCAAAACCTCGTTATAACCTGCTTGTTTGGGACAGTGCCGTGGGAACAAGAGGGTTGACTGCTGTGTTCTTGCAGAGAAACCCATGAAGCAGCACAAACAACAGAAGCGCATGCAATCACCTAAAAGGCTGCAGGTACTTCAGAAAGGTGACAGATTTCCCTTCTGCTGTTGTCACCTTGCCCTTACTGCATGCTGGGGTAAATGACAACATGAGGCAGAGACGTATCACCTGCAATCACAAACCACATTGCGCACTCTTTGAACAAGATTCCTCACAAAGGAATTGTTCCCCTCTTTTGCCAAGATAAACTCACAAGCCAAATCTCCATTCTCATTCTAAGAAGCTCGACATTTGACCCTACTGAAAATTTAACAGCTTTTTTTCCAAGTTATGCTGAACTGCATAACAGAGGGGACATTGTCAAAAATTTTCATAGAAATGAGGAAGAAAAGCAAAAATGATTGCAAAGAAAGAGGACAGAAAGCACTGGGGGCATGAGAGGTTGTAGGACTCTGTCCACTATCCTGCAGAGCAGGATGAAATGGCCTTAACCATCAGAAGATGCAGACAGCTTAGAGAAATACAGAGGAAATGTCTGAAAGTCCCTGAAACTTGAGTAACAAGTTTGTTTATCAAACAAGTGATCACTACGTATATTCCCAGATCTAGCTGCCTGAAGTTAAGCTTCCCAGCCCAAAATGGGAATCCCTCAAGGAAAATTTGCCCTAGTTTACTGGACTGAACCACAGCCACTTCCCTTGATTTAAATGTGCTTCAAAATTATTCTTCCTGTTCAGACAAGCAGACCAAACTTGGGTGAGATGTCTACACATGGAGGTTGGTGAAACACCTCCCTAGTCAACCAAGCCTGGCCAGCTGTCGACTGTAAAGGTTATAAAAGGTTATAAACAGAAGCACTGTGTTAAACAAATGCCAACAGACAGCAGAAATGAAGTGAGGAGAAGTGACTGAGTTTGAGCCTTTTGTGAGCAGAGATGTCTGGATCTACACATAAGCCAGCATGGGGATGCAGCGGAGAACAACTAACCTGCTGAACCACAGGTGGACACTGGGGTCCTGAGAAGGGGAACAGCAGCAGAAAACATGAAACCATGATGTTATTAGTCAGATAGGCCAGACTGTTTCTGAAGGGACAGGCTGACCAGCTCAGATTTCAGCATAAACTTCCAGTACTGCCAAGTGATGGACTGAAATAAATTTCCCCTTGCCTGGGTTAAAAAATAAAATAATTGGGAGCCCCCTTAGCACTTTCTATTTTTGCTGCCACTAAGAACAAATGAGCATATATCACAGCAGCATTAGATGCCTGGCTTTCAGGTAAGCCATGCACAGGAAGTAAAGGTTCAGCAGTCACTTGTATAAAATTCCTACTCATATTTCTAGGTTTCTTGCCATTCTCTAGTTTTTAGATTCTGCGCACTACTGCATTTCAGGAAAGATGTTAAGCTATTCCAAATATAACTTGAAAAATAAAGCAAAGGAAAATGATCTTAAGTACTTTTGCTCCCAAATATATTTCCCACAAGCAGATTTTACTAAGTAGTGAACGCATGAATTTCGGCTATGTGATTTAATAAAAGCTCTGTGGATTGGTTTCAGTTTGCTTGTTCTTCTCTTAGAGGACTGTACTGCCACTGCTTTTAGTTGAACAAAATTTCACCAATTCTAGTGCAGAGCTGAACTGTAACATTTTTTTTTGCTGGCAGCAGCAGATATCCAGTTCTTGTGCTCACCTGCAACTTTGGATGGGTGTCATATGTTCCTGGATAAGTCCTAAGGAAAGCTCTTTTCTTTCTGTCAAAGAATGCTTTTGGGAAAAAAAAAAAAAATGGTGATCTACTAATACTCCAGTATTTTAGAAATAGAACCTGTCAGTTTACTTTCATTTTTTTCTTCAAGTCAATGAGAACAGGGAGTGAACAAGATACCAGATGGTAACAAACCAGGTATCTCAGGTGCTTCTGTCACTCAATTCCAAGTGACTGCTCAGTGAAAATGAAAAAAAATAAAAAAAGAAACTGGAAAATTTTAGTTGACTTGGAATTTTGTGTTTATTTTGCATCAACCTGAAACGGGGCTTTTCTTACTATTTAATCCTGAGTAGCATGGAATGGGTGCATAGGTAGTGATTGCTCAATTTGCCTCCCAAGAGCTTAAGGGGAACCAGTTAAAACTAAAAGACATCAGATCCATAAAACTAACTAAAGGAAATGTTTTGTTCTGAAAGCCTCCAGCCTCAGAGGATACCAAGTATTTGGAGAAACTGTGTACATTACTATCTTCCCAACACATTCACTTTTGACAACTATAAAATGAGGGATACCGGATGAAGTAAATGACCCAAAAGAGTTATTCATCCATCCCCATATAGCCATTTTATTCTGTGGAGTTTTTATGTTTTTATATATAGTCATAGTAGGAACTCCATTGATTTTCCTTGCATAGCCAGATTCATTAAATTAAGCTCTCATTTCACTTGGTGCCCCCTACAAGCTACACAGGAATTCCATTTACTTTAAAATAGCCAGTGCAGAACAGGACCTTCTAGTTACTACTCTTCAGCAATTCTCTCTAGCGTTCGCACCAGCTGCTGTGTCTCCACCCTTTCCAAGAAGAACTGGTTAAACCAACAGGATCACAACTATGTTTACAGGTTCTCTAAAGTTGTTAGGATATTTATTACCCCATTAGCAATTAGTCATACATTTTTCATCCGTCCTGTTTACTGTAATAAGACAAAACCTAAGACCATCTAAGCTGGACCCCTCACAGGAAATGGTGGAAAGTTATGTGGAAAGGAAAGCTCAGGAACAAAACACCTTGCTTCAAGTGACTCAGAAATCCTACTAACAGAATCTTATCGAGCCATTTCCTCTAAGCTGAATCTTGGTGTTCATCTTATCTAAGTAACTTAGATTCTCAGATCCAAAAAATCGATGGGCAACCAAGAATAAAAATACAGAACCACAAAGTTCAGTCATGCTTTCATAACCATACAGTAAGGACTGACCCTTAAAAGGCCAAAACTCATCAGCAGAGAATAACAAACAACATTGAATGAATTTTCAGGGAATGTCAATGAAAGTGAAAGAGGAAAATCTTGCTCTCAGGAGAGCACGAGTGTTCAGCAAGACAATGAACCAGTCCCAGAAATGTTTTGTTGCCTACATTTGGCACTGGGACTTTGCAAACATTTGATGGGTCATTTTTACCAGATTTCCCCATATGATTGTCAAACTAATTCATTTCCACTGGGGAAGACACAAGTGCAAACAAATATTTCCATGTGTTCCATTCAAAAAAGGAAGAGGAAAGAGGACAAAGAGTGCAGTGTTTTTATAAATTGGTTTTCCATTTTGGCCACAACCTCTCATATTGTCAGAAGCATAAAGCAAAATTTCTAAGGCTTTCTTTTTTATTACCATTCTTCCCAGAGTTGTACCATGTAAGAAGGCAAGGGAACTTTGCACCAAACATCAAATCAGAAATATCCTCAATGTCTACAACATAAACAAACCAAGACAGCATGACTTGTGCTCAGGTAATTATCATCACTTTAGGATACAGCTTCCTCTACTTGTTCCACTGAAGCACATGTCCAAGGAAAATAGAGTGCTGAAAAGCAACAATATCTGCTTAGGAAAAAAAACACTGAGACATTTCAATCAACACTGGTAGCATTAGGCATTAGCTCAGGAGAGGCAATAGATGCAGTTTTAGAGGGAAAGGCAAAAAAATAAGATGAATATTATCATCTGCACAAGTTTTCTGATGCTCAGAGCAGGCTGTAGGGCAAATTCTTTACCCCCTAAAGGTCTAACAATTCACAAAAGCTTACATTCTTCCCTTTAACCTCAGCTTCAGACAGAGACCAAGAAATAACTAAATCCAGACAGCAGCACTTGCTCACATACTATTGATTCCCAGTCCTACATCTGCTTTAACTGCAAATCAGTTTAATCTAGGCAGACAGAGAGGAAGCACAAGGGCAAAATCTCTCAACTTCTTGTTCACTGAGAGTTATTTCCTACCCAGCTTAGGGTAGGCAGCCCACAATCTCCCTCACGGGACTGAATAGCGCAGTCCTGTTGCCTTGCACTCTCAAATCTCCCAAGTGCTTTGGGAAAATTGCCTACAGAAACATTAAGCCCGTGCTTTTGAAACTGCTTCCTAAGAGATCTGAATGCTCATTTCCTATTAATTTTTATTCATTTCAAAGCCTCTGGAAAGCCTGCAAACTTAGTTTCCCAAGGGATCCCCTGAGCAGGAACAACTTAACACAGACTGTCGCCTTTGAAAGCCACTTGTCAGCTGCCACAAAAGTCTGCAGGACATGCCCACGTTGCCATGACAAACCTGGTTTTAGAGAGGCCCTGGGTGCTACAGAAACAACAAAAGAAAGACAACGTTGAGTATTTCTGGCTATCTTGATCAATTAACTTTTGGAGGTGACCAATGGGAGACAAGCCTTAATTTTGCCATGAAGAAAAGTCCTAAGCAAAGCTTGTCTACATTACCTCAGTAATGGGTTCAACACTATTTCCAGGACGGAGGAGAGCCATTATGCACGGAGCTGGATTATATGGAGGCAGCAAGTGCGCTGCAGGGAACTCTGTAGTAACTAAACTACAGAAAATACAGAACCTAATAAAGCAAGGTCAAAAATGTTGCTGTTATCCCAATAGCAGTTGAATTGAAGAAGGTACTTTTGATGCTTTTAGAAAGATGTACATATAGGAAAAATACACAAGTATTAAGTAATTAAAATAGGCTCAACCAGCTAAACACTTGCCAAACTGTGAAATAAGTTGGTCTTTAACCCTTAACTTTTTTATGTGCTTTATAGTTGATATGTGAAACATTGCATTATAACTAAATAGAATACATTCGAAAGGAGTCAAGATTTTTAAAAACCATGCCCCAAAATAAAAGCTATCTAAACACGTTCTGCCACAGAGCCCTCCAACTTGAGGAATTTTGATGCCTAGGCAACCCGGTCACAGAGTGTCTCAGTTCAGATCATGCTTGCTATTTTAAATAGAAATGCCGTCCACTCAAGGCAGAGCTGACATTCAGTAATTTTGAATAAAGGTATCTATGTGCAATACATACTGACAGAACATGCATTTGTTTTGCATCAAATAGACAATGCATTCATGCAGTACTTTCAGAATCAAATGTGAAGTGTAAATCTAAGGATGACCAAGCAAAGCCTAAACAACAGTAAAACTTGATGAGTTGGGTGGGACTGACAGCTGCACAGAGAGCCCTGCATGTGTGAAAAGGTCCTGCTGTTCTTATCACAATGGGCAAGAGATGGTAATCAATCAGTGGCAGAGAGCAGGCATACAGCTATTTCAGGTTGTTTCCTTGTATCTAATTAGAGACTACTGATCAAGCAAGGGATTCAAAATTGCCACTTGAGGAGCTACCAGCCATAGACAGAACCATGCAGGCATAAGAAGGCTTCCCCATAAAAACTGTCTTCTAAGCTCAGATCTAATGTTTTCTTCAGGAGTCAGGAGCACTAGCAAATGGTGTGGGGTTAAACACTGTTGGATCCCTCAGCAAAGGCTTCTCTGGAAAACCTGCTGGCATTAACTAAGCAATAAGAAACTATGTGTTCAATGCAACATTTGGTACCTTTTGTGTAGGTGGGTATGGCGGATGCCGATTTTTATGAAGGTATTAAAATCCCTCGGGCAAAGCTTCCAGATGATGTAGAGCAGCTAAACTATTTTTTTACAGGATTGAAGGAAAGTATGCAATGCTCAAGTCTGGCTGAACATTTAAAATCTGGGCCTGATTTGAGGAAGAGATACTTGATCCAAAATGGCCTTGTCAGAAAGAAGAATGAAGCTCAGCAAAAGATGTACATGATGCTTTGTATTGCTCAGTCATCTGGATGACACATTTTGTTTTGCATTCCTGGACCAAAAAAAAAAAAAAAAAAATCCAGTCATTTCTTCATTTTTTGGTTGCAGTCTCGTCATTGCTGAATATCAGCAAGTTCACTTTCCGAAGAAGTTGCAACAGAGATACTACAAGACCTGCGGGAAGAGAGTGGGCCATAACTAACCCCAGCTAGTGGGAATTGTATTGAATTGTAGCAATGGCAAGCTACATACCTCTGAAAAGCTATGTAACTCTTTAGTCATTCCAATCACTACCAAATTCCATGTCTTCCACGTGCAAGTGGAGGCCTTTCACTTAAAGACAGGAAGAAATAGATAGCAGTGAGACAGGAGGAAGTCCTTAATCTAACTCTGCCTTGTGAGGTTTTTAAATGAGAAACTCTGCCTTCTAACAGCCAAAGTTAGTTGTGAGAAGGCTGCGTATCCCAAAAAGTGTCAAGAGACTCCATGCTGTCGTAGGCAGAACGAGGAAGATACTTCAGAGAATGTACTCCTATTAGAGCATCAGATAAACGCAAAGTAAAATACTCATATTATTTTCACATATTGCTACATATTTTATACCTGATACTTGGATAACATACAGTAGTTATGCAAGTGACTGGGCTTAGCTGCAAGCGTCATTCTAGCAATTAAGCTATTTCCCCAAATCTATAAATTCTGCTCCAGAGCTGTTTGTGCGACAGGGCACCATTGATTCTCTCTTTCACGGAAAGCTTGCAAAGCAAGTCAATAAAAATGTACATTTGGAGGTGCCCCTTCCCGCCCCCCATCCAAAAACAAAATAAGTCACCTGCCATAAATGCTATTATGGTAAGATAGAAGCTTGTTTTTGAACAAGATTTTGCTAAGACACTGAATTAATTGAAATGATTTATTATCACTTAAAAAAGGTAGTAAATGATGTTGACTTCAGCTTTTACCCTGCACAAAAAAAATTCTCTAACCATCTTTTATTTGGTTAAAAACCTTATTTGCTAATAAAACTCTGCAATTCAAAACATCTGTAATAATTCTCCCATCCTGCACTGCAGGCACAAAGAATATTGAGAAATTTAGTAGAGGTAAGTGACTAATTTGATTATGACACACACAGTGGTTAAATAATTAATGATCCTCAGAGTACAGATAAGCAAACTGTTCATTTCAAATAATGGAGATTTAACTTTCACTCCTCCTTTGATCTGAACAGAATACTTTCAAAGATTATTTATCAGCTGATTGAATCTTGTAGGGAGATGGAGATTTTGACCTCTGCTTATTTATTCCATTTTGCTATTTAGCTTCAGTTTACTTGAAAAAATAAGGACAAGACTGTGACAGTTCACAGAGATGCAATTTGTCTATTGAACTTAGCTTGGCATCTGTTAGACACACAAAGAAACAAAGGAAACTGCATAAATATTCATCAGCAAAGAAGTCAACCACGATGCTGGATTTGAAGCATTATGTGTTATTTTTGTAATGATAATAGTGATTCATCAGCCCTAATGATATCTCAGTAAGTTGCCTGACTGATCTTTTACTCATGTGAGTATAATTTATTTTTCCATTTTATGTCCTGCCTATCATTTGTTCCCAAAATATGGAAGCAGATTTACATAATAGAATTCTGCTTGGTTGTGCTGGACAGGTTGGGCTTTTTTGTTTCAGGTAATGACAGCAGCATCAGCTCGTTCTTCCCTTTGCATCTCATTTGAATAAAGCCTATAATGTGACAAGAGAGAGATGGCACTGCCTTACAACCAGCTAATTGGGGGAGGAATTATGGTGTAGGCATTAGGTATCATGAATTCCTCTTTGAAATCTATCATCACCTCCTTAGACAAAAATATTCTTTCAGCCTAGTTTCAAAAGTCAGCTTTATTTGTCAACTCTGTTTATTCTTAAAAACATATCTTATAATGACTTGTTTTTCTGGACTGTAAATCTGCCAGAACACAGAAAAACTATCCTGTCTTAAAGAAGGCACAATGCAGCTTAATTCCTTATCGCTACAGCTATCCCAGTTGGGATTTAACACATTGAAGTTACATCTTCGTAACACAATAAAGGCCTTGTGCCCCGCTGCCTTCCAGTGGAAAACAGGCACCAAAATCACTCAGGATCTTTTGCATGAGTGTCTGAAACTCCCCCAGAAAGCTGTCGGGAGAAGGATATCCAGCTCTTTTAGACAGAAAGAAAACTCCAAGCTGTGCTTACGTACCTACAGATATTCTGTAATGTATAGCAAAAATGCTTACACATCATGAAGGTCCAGTTTAAAATGTGAACTGAGGGCTCACCTGATTTGTTGGAAGAAGGCAAAAGGGAGGAAAAGCAAATGTTTTGTTGCAACTTCCCTCTAGTCAAAGCACTGCAAAAAGACTGAGACAGATTTTATTCAAATCTCCCCACAAAAGGAAGTTCAAATCTTATTTGAAACCACTAAAGAGGCAAGAAAAAATATCTTTGAGACAAGCGAGAAGGGGCAAGTGAGGATGACAACTGGAGCACCAAAAGACCTGAAAAGAGCTGAGCTGCAGCCACAGCCTCATCCGCAGAGGCCTTGGTAAACCTGCACCATTCCTTCTGGCAAACCTAGTCCTGAGAAAAAATGAAGGATCTTTCTGACTCAAGGCTGGTGTTTTCGGACTCCCCTCCTGGTATGACTGAACCGTGCTGCCTGTGAGGGCAGTCAAGGAAAGGAAAAGAGGCCTAGAGAGGCGGCAGGATCTCAGGCCTCAGCAGTTTTTGTGACCTGACTGGACGAAGGCCTGAGCAAACCTGGCTGGATGCAGCACTGGTGTTGGTGTGAGCAGGAGCTCACCTTCACCCCTCCAGCTCCATGCTTTCTAAAGGACCACAACATACAAGTCAGCAGCAGACAAATCCAGTAAGATTCTGCCAGTGTGATTCAAATCCCAGCATTTCTACTTTGGTATCACTCCTCCTCAAAACCTGCTCTTTACAGTCTCTCACTTTAAACCTCAAGGCACATCCAAGCAACACTGGGAGTCACAGGGACCCCAGCAAATACAATTGTAGCTCCTTTTACCTGCCCTTTGATGAACTCTGGTTGGTACCAGCTACACTGTTTTCAGCTAGATTGAGCATCTTGCATAATTAATACACATCCCCTTCCCTCTGCTCATTTCAGAAAACATTTTTGCTTATTCCTTGCTTGGTTAGGAACCATGAAACCAAACAAAGTAGGTCTGGAAGAGACCCCACGGGATCATCTCATCCATTACCCCTTCCCTAAGGCCTACAGAGTTAATAACGGAGTGACAAGCTTGCAACTCCAGCTGCCAGGCTTTGAAAGTTTGGCTACTCCTAAAGAAGTATGCTGCTCTTGTCAACATGGGAGAGTGTGTGTGTGCTTGCTGATCTGTGCAGAGATTAATTTTAAAGCATACATTCTGCTCAGACGGCCCTCTGCTAACATTATATGCATCAGTAAGTTTCACATTATGCAACCACCAGCACTTACGTTCAAAGAAAGCACTTTTTACTCATGACAAAAGGTAGCTGCTATACTCTCATTAAAAGACAAAAGCATTGTAAGATTGGTCCTTGTGCAGCATCATTTTCTGCCTATTCTCTTAAGAAATATTTATCACTCTCAGGAATGTATCATTAATTTTCTGTACCTCTCTCATGTAGCATAGCTGATTTCTAACACATCTTTATTGGATTAGACTGCTCAGTGAGTTTTAGCTATTACCAAATACTCTCTACAGTTTCTCTACAGGTCATTCCTCTAAAGAGACATCCATACATGGAAAAAACTCTGTTGTCTTTTCCCCCTTCGTCATCTCATTACTATCAATTTTCAGGTCATTCTTGCTCCTGTAAAGCTGAATTTAGAGACATTACATAATGAGGAACTTAGATACCTAAGAGTAAACTTGAACTGTTCCTTCCCAAGAAGGTTACGTATTTGTAAGCCCAATCCTGGGTTCCCTGGGAGTCAAAGCAGTCACAAAACTGCTTTAATTCAGAATGTGGATGACAAAGTACTACAGTATGTCAGCAGCCAAAGCAATTGGACAAAGATGACAGACAAACTGCAATGCTGCAGAGTCCCTGAGGTAACTGAATCTGGCTTTGTATACACAGGATCGTGCATCAGCTCTGAGTCAGATTAGCTATGCAGCCTTGGGCATTAGCCAGGATGGCCTAAAATGTGACAGAGGAGATGCAAGCTGCACAGGCCTCCCAAAGACCAGCTGTCCTTCCTTGTAGCTCACTTTGTCCCTAAACTTACGAAAGAAATGTTTGACGCTGAGGTGGGCAAAGGCTTATTCATCATCCCAGCTAACTGGAGAACACTGTTAGGGATTGAAAAAGCATAGGGCACAGCAGACACTGGCACAATGCCATCTGCAAAACCTTTTGGACCCTTACCAACCATACTTGACTAAAAAAAGCTTAGAGCAAGCTTACAAGTAAAATCAAGGGTGAATCTTGCATGATTAGGAATGAATTCCCTGCAAGGGTTCTGCAGTAATGCGAACCTGGGAAATGCCCAGGGCTCACTGGTCTGGGGCATCTGAAACCCTCCAGCTGCATTTTCTGTTCTTCCCTGTCCATCTGTGGCAGCAATGGATGGCACCCACCTGTACAGAACATTGTCACACTTGTGTAATGAATGCATACACACCCCTTGCTATACATACCTGCCCCAACAAACAGCCTACATGGCTAATAGCCTAAATGGTGTGGGAGCAGGTTTTGTGGATGGTGTCTGCACTCATGCAGCAGGGAAGCAAGACACAGATGATGTAATTGAGAAGGCTGATTGACCGATCCTCACTGAGAGCATTTCATTGCCTTGTCATTGCAAGCATACACTACTGATTGCTGTTTTCTTGCTTTTTACAGTGGGCAAAAATCTTGTGTGATCTCTTCCAGTTGTTTTGAACGTGAAGCCAAAACAGTGGTTTCTCTTCTTTGCTAATTACAAATTATGATGTTTTGCTGCCTCATAACATGATGGAAAGTTTTTACTAGGAATGGAAGTTTGTTTTGAAAGCATCCACCCAAACAAAAACCCCATGTTTTGAAAGCATCAACCTGAACAAAAAAATTCAGCACTTACAACACATTACACTCTTTCACAATTTTAAAACACGAGTTTCAGGCTCTAGTTTCTAGAGGAATAAAGGATCACTGGTAAAACTCTGCCCAGACTCTTCTACAAAAATAAAGAGGAAAAAAGTATGGATAAACGTGCAGGGTAACGTGCAGGAAGAAAATCACTGGTAATACCACATATACTTCTACATACAAAGGCAGCTTTCACTGCAAATGAAGAATATTCCTACTTTACCAGTGAATCCCTTCTTTTCCTTTTTCCCGTCAGACTGTAATGTAAAATTATCCATTATGGGTGAGTATCCTCAAACCTTGGCTACTGTGTAGACAAAGCTAAGATCTAGATTTAATAATAAACCTGAACTATGGGAGATGCGATCATCGGCAGCAGATAGTGTTTACAGAAACTCTCCTTAAGCAAGAGATTGTGATTTCTCGCCTGTGAATTCTTTCACACAAGTACAGTTGAAAAGAAGAGTGTACAGCTATGACACAAAGGATACACAGAAATAGCACGAGTAGCAAAATCCTTGTCATTTCCATGGAAATGCTGGAAATTGATCAGAAAAATCCTGTATTTTACTGAACTCTATCTGCTCATTTGTATGAGTTGATAAGTGTGATTTTAGCAGGTTAGTCATCCTGCATGGGAAGGGCTGTTGAGAGCATATCATTGCCAGAGCTGGCTCCTTCTGTGCCCACGTATATTTTGAGCCACATGCTGACTTTTACAGAGGTGGATTTTATGAGTTCAAAGGACATTTTATTTTAAATTCTCATTCAAAAATAGTTTAAAATTTAAATAACAAAAGAATTTCCTCAAACTAAAGCTAGAAGAGTTGCAGAGATCACTGTGATATGTTTGCAATATGTTTCTTCCACAGATGCTTAAGGTCAGTTTAAAGCCTATAAGCTAGTCTTTGGCTGCATGTTCAATCAGTGATGGAGAAGGATTGAAGAGAAATAGCTTTTACCAGTATTAACCAGCAGCATGCTACCAGCCTTGAAAGCAAAGAGGAAGCAATGGAAAGACTCATGGGCTACAAAGCAGAGATCTGCATTTTGATGGAATAGTTCACACACATTCCCTGCACAGATTTCATATCTAAGATGGAGACTGGGTGCTACTCTATGAACCTGCAAAGGAAACTTACACTGCTTCCTCTGGAAACACAGATTTATTTTGACCCCTGCAGTGGAAGTTCTTGCAATAGTTCCTTGCTGACTGTAAAGTAAGAAAACAGCATTTTCTTTAGGCTTTGCTATGGCTGATGTAACTGCATTTTGTGCACACAGACTTCACTTTGCCTAAATGAACAGGATGCCTACAGCATTGTCTCCCTTCCTTTCTTGCCTGGCTCCTGTCATTATAAGGTGATGTGAATTCAGTCACACCCTTGATTACTGTGGCTGGCATACTGCACACGCAGAGGTGGGAGACAATGTAAAATAAAGCTGTGAGCAATGCAGCAATAAATGAAATACAGAGCATTGCAGAGACAGACTTCCTCAGGAAAGAGATTAAAAGAGGAACAGAAGCCAGATTCCTTTGCAGTCTTCCATGGCAAGAATACTTCAATAAATTGTCACGAACAATGATGTGATTTAGAAGCACAAAACCTGATGGAAAAGGAGGCTGAATACAAGTGATGTGGATAGCGAAGAGGCATTGAGCAAGTTACAGTCCCCCTTGTCCTGCAACTGGTCAGTGAAGTTACAAACAAGAATCTGTGCTGCCGTGCTGCAATGTATTCTTTTGTTATTCTGTTTTATTTTAACCTAGGGAAACCTGATGCTGTGTTAGCAGTATGCCTTTTAGGACTAGAACAGCCTTCCTCCACTTAGATCATAAGGGCAAGTTTTTTTCAGAGGTAGCAAAATCTAATTTTCCAAGAAAAGTCAATAGGAATGTGGATCTATTTCTTGTAAATTGCCTTGGGAAAATTCCCTTAGTAAAACTGCAACCCAGACCAATCCTCAGCAGCAACAACAAATCCCGTGCTCCGTGAGGCTTTTGATTTCTGAACAGTTTCTAAGGGTCTGAACGGAAGAAGCGATGCCAGCAGAAATCTTCCCATTCATTTGACTGACATCTTCCTCCATCCCTGGGATTATGCCCCAAAGGACCATCAAGAACAAACACAGAATTTGGCCCCTATTATGAAATACAGAAACCTCCAGATAGAGATTAGATGTTCCATCTGGATCTCACGGTGACCTCTACAACTTATGCTCAGCACTCAGAAAAAATACCTACCCACTGCACAGAGAACAAATAAAGATTTACAAGCTTTGATGGGAAAGGGAATAAGAAATTATCTAGGTATTAGCTGGGATGTGTGGAAACATTTGCAATGTACATTATGCCAGAACCATCTACAGGGATTAGACCCAGCAAAATGGTTAAATTGTTGTATTTAAATCGCTTAGATGGCTCTGAAGCGAGTATTACCCAATCAGCCATAAATAACATTTTGAAGCCCCACTGAGTCAGCACAAAGAGGCAGCTATGGCACGTGCTCTGATTAAACATAATGCATTGATTCAAAGCAGAGGGTCACTCACTGCATAACAGTTACCCTAGGAGGTTATTGGGATTATTAGTTCTGATACCCAATCGCGCAGAAATGCATACATTTCTTGTAAGACTTCCTTTTTCTTTCCTCCAAAACTGTCCTCCTTTAACTGCAGGTTAAATGTATACTGCTCTATGGGAAATCCTTCTGCTTTATTGTGAAGGTTGTTTTTTTCTTCATTTCATTGATTTGGAGACCTATGTCATGTCAGAAGACAGCTGCAGATGAATGGATACATAACAAACTAGAACATCCAGAAAAAAGCTGCTTTCTTTGTAAAAGATTATTTCTGTGGCCCAGTTTCTCTACAAATGCAATTCCTTCGCTGTCACCACAAGTTCAAAGACCTTGTTCAAGTCCTTGTGGTGAGAAAAAATTTTTAAAAAAAATCTTGCCAAGTGCTAGAAATTGTACAGAGAAACCATTTCTATCATCAAATATCTTTTGCTAAGGACACTCCTATTGCTAATAAAAACTTCCTTCTGCTAGATCTTCTCCCTTAGGCAGGGCCCTATGCTCACTATGCACTTCTATATGAACACTTGGGCTGTGCTGGGAACCCCAAGCTGCTGCTACAGGATCTGTTCACAATACAGGTAATGGTGCTTTGGGATACATCGCAAGCCTTCTGCTTATGACAGGATGATCTACTGAGTCATTCCGCAGCCAAATTTTCAGAACTACTGAAAGGCAATGTAGACAGAGGTCCAACAGAGCTTTCAACCTGCCCTTGATGGTCCACAGAACAGTACAGAAGTATCCATTATCCACTATGAGATAGGCTTAACATCAGCCAGAAAATCCCAAAGTTATTTTGCATGGTGGGGAACAGGCCCCTAAACCGATCCTATACATTTTATGCTCCTGAAGAACTCATTTTAAAAGAACGTTGCCCACACTGGATGAGAAAATGAGCTATCAAGCAGAATGGTACTTGTAACTGAATTGAGAAAGAAATTAGCACCTGGGCTGGAAGACAGAACAAGGGAAAGGACTCACCAACTGGAAACAAAGGGAAGAGAGAAGTGTGTTTGGATAAACAGTTCAACCTTGCTGTTCACCCTCCACTAGTTATTCTGCATGACCATCTGGAAATTCCTCTGTGGTAATTTCTTTTTAACAGTTCTATAATCACATCTTAATTTGTAATTTCTTAGAAGGATTAAAAGAAATGTTTCGCCTCTGCCAACCCCATCTGTGCCTGGGCACATTCAGGCCATGTATGGGCAAGGCATACGCAAAAGCTGCGGATGGTCACAACCAGCCTGCTAAATCTTGAGCTGCCTGAAACTCTCTTTTCCATACAAACAGTGTTTTATCTTTAAGAAAACAGCCCTCAAAACATCAGAGGCTCTCAAGGCTCGGAGAGACCCCAGAGAATGTCCAGCACTCAGGCAGGACAAGTCCTTCCCCTTTTATCCCGGCTGGTACCTGTCCTCAAGAACAGCCTCGAGATCTTTTGGTGAACATTTTCGATCATGCAGTCTTCTCCAAGAGCTGCCCTTACCAACAGAAAAATTTCCTAGTGCTTAGCTTGTTTATTTTTCCCACTCTGCTACTGGAGCCCCATTGCTTTTTTTTATATCCTCCACAAACATGGTAAACAGATTTAGTGCCTTTCTCACTGCAGTAGAGATAAATAAACTTTTATTTATTTGGAAAGAAATCTTCCATCATCTTCTCTCCTTTAGACTAAGTAACCCAATTTAATCTCTCCTCCAAACTAAATAAACCCTTTCCTCATAACAATAAAACCAAAATGTCTTGATTTTAAGCTTCTAGAAAGAGGTATTTTAAACTGAAGTTTCAGATGTTTCAGCTAACAAGATGTTGAAATTCAGTGTCTCAAACTTCAGATATTTTAATAAACCAAACCAACAAAAAGGATACGCCCACAAAACATTCTTGTATTGACAGATTTACATCATTTTTCACAGAGGTGTTTGTTATGAAAGTTTCTTTCAGCTCTGTCACTTATCCCTTTCACCCAAACTGAACAAAACTACTAAGGATGTGCTTAACCTGTACAAACAGTATGAACAGCCCCACCATCACCAAAATCCAAGCTAGGATTTTAGGAAAACCCTTTATTTCGTTCTTCAGGAAGTCAATGCTTGTAGTTATAAATGATCCTTACAGCACAAGCCTCAACACCTTAAAACTAAGTATGTCCATACTTTAAGGGACTATTTACTTAAAAATATATAAACACATCCAGTGAGTATGTCTCCATGAAGAAGGATGGTTCAGCTCACCACAAAGAGGGAATAGAAGAGAACTCCAGGCATCTGGAGAAAAGGAGGATGAACCTACTCGTGCCTGTATCTTAAGGGATTCCTTTTTGTCCCAAGTGCTACTCCAAAAAGGACTGCTGCAGTGGATTTCCTTGTATAATACAAAGGGCAGAAAAATTATTACACCATGTAAAGTGTGATGATTTGCATACATTGCATCAAAGCAGTAAGGTACTCAATGACTTTAAGGGCTAATTGGCAAAAGAACATCTGCATTTCTCAAAGGGGAAGCAGAACAATGCAGGTGTTACACCACTGTCCCCTCCAATTACTTGTCTAGACTGCAGTTACAGTGTATGAAACCAATGGATCACAATGGGCTTACTTTCCACTGCTGAAAAGGCCTGATGCATGCACTCCTTCACTTCATAACAACAGACACTGGCAATTACATACATCAGATCTCTGTTATAAATGTCATATGTATATCTTCTGTCCCAGTGTCTCCCTAATTCACCTGGTACTAACTTTGCTGCATTCATAGTTCATTCCTAACCACTCTAATTAAACTTATTGATTGCTTCAGAGGAAAGATGTGGAGGGAATGGGAATGCCTTTTACCTTACTTCTATCTCCAGACTCTGAACAGCTGCTCCTCAGAAATAAACTTACCCTTTTAATTACTTGCGTAAAATTTAGGTCAGGAACGGCCTAGAGATGATGTTAGTTAACTGTGCAACAATGGATGCTTTGGGAATCCATATTCATGGCACCCGACTGTCGAGTGGAATGTGATTGGAGGCTGTACAGCAGGAGGCTAGCTATCTTGAAGCTCCACCCGGACTGCTATAGACTTTCCAGAAGCTGCAAAACCTACCCATGGATCTGGAAGTCCTCAAAAGAGGAGCCAGTCTTCGTCACAGGTAGACAAGAGGACCAGATGTGTGCACAAAGGGGCCATCACAGCCCGCGGTGCCTAACTATACATTACCAATACACACGGAACACTTAAGACATACTAGTACTTTGATAGGTAAATCATTACAGGTTGGGAAAAAGAATAGCCAAAGGTGGGAAGCAGGGAGAATAAAAACCTTTCACTTGGAAATATGAAGCCCAAAGTAGAAATAATGTATTTCAGTGATCATATATTCCAGTTTACATCTAACGTATCCTCCTTGCAAAAGTTGCAGTTTGACACTAAGCCGTATGATTTCATATTCTTTGACATAATAGAATGCATATATTTATGTATGGCTGTAAAACTGTATTCTTTTTGAGAGTTATTTCATTGAAGTGATTGACCTTTTTACATTTCATGGGTACATTTCTTATACAGTTATAGAAAAAACTGACTATAAACCATTTTATGCTAAAATATCTATTCATTTAAATACTATAACCAAGATGATTAAATAAAGACCACTGTGCAATATTTGAAGTTGCCAAGAAAAAAGAAATGGCCCATGGAAAAAAAAAAAAAGAATCTAAACCTACTTAGAATTCCCCTGGAATTTGTTTGCTCTTAAATTTGATTTTCTTGTTTTTAATTTTATACTCCTGGGTTTTAAAATGTTCAGCAATTATCTGATTTGTAGCTACAACTGCTGCATGTTTGCTTGTAAAATGTCTTTCAAATTAAGATCTTTATTTGTCCTTCTAGATTTTCCCTTAACTTCACAACTGAACATTCGCAGTTCAACAACAAGAAGCAGTATTTTTTACATTCCAAATGGCTCTAATGCCAAAGCATTTTGCTGATTTAATGGCTGGTTTCGCAGGATAGAAAAATACTAATAATTCTCAGCAAGCAGAAAATCAACAGCTATCATTTTTCAAATGGGATTTCTCTAGCACTGACAAGTGCCCCATATTGTACAAAGGAAAGGCAATTCAATCCAGCATTTGATTGCGCCTCCAAAGATGAAAGCTTGATGCACCTGTTTCTGGGAGCCAAAACGCTAAATAATGCACAGCCTTAAGGAGGTTGAGAGCCTTTAACAGAAAACTTATGCCCCAGGAGCACCTGAATCACTTGGGCCCAAATATTCAATAACACACTTCAGAGCTCCTCCTGAATTTAAATACCTGCCATCAATGTCTCACTTATATCCTTGCTTGAATTCTAGCACTCAAAAACACCTCGGAAGCCCTAAGCAAACTGAGCAGCTCATGCAGGCTCTAATCCAGCAGATAACTTCATCTCTCAAAACACGAGTGCCTTGCAACAAACACAACCGGTGCACACAGAGGGTGTGGATGCTCACTGCACTATGGCAGACCTGGGTGCTTAGTTTTTGGGTTATGCTAACTTGAGCACAATCCATCTAAGTTCACTCCACAGACATGGGCTCTGAAGGCTGGGCTGGCTGTTTCCAAGTCTCTTTTCTTGCCGACAAGCAGAAAAACTGGCTTATGTCTGAAATTTCAGGACAGCCAATGCAGCGGAAAATCCCAGCAAAAAAAAAAGCAGATGAACACAATTTCCTGGCTTACCATGTTGCACGAGTTCCTGACCTGCAGCCTCCCATCTTTATTTCCTCCCTGTACAGCTTTGGCAGTTGCTTGAACAACCCAGTTCAGAGGAGGATCCTGTTTGCTGCCAGCTCACTGGGGTGTACCTGCGTGTGCTGCCGGCACACCTCTGGATGGCAGTGTACACATCGGCGCAGGGAGAGGGGACCCAGTACTGTGCACATCTGAACCACAGCTGTAAGCACAAAAGTGCAAGCTCTTGACAGCAGGCTGTGAGCACATCTGTATGCACAGAGGATGTTTTGCAACCCACAATAAAAAGCAACGGTTAGGAAAAATAATTTAAGCACAAAGTCCCAGAATCTTAATTTTTTCACTCGAGGTTTCTTCTGAGCACTCAAGGTGTGATTGACATTCATCACACACAGCAGCAGCCGTGGCTACTCTGAAAGCAGCGTGGGGCTGGGGATGCAGCCGTGCACGTTGCCAGAGTTTCAATGTGTTCAAGAGCCCCCATGCCAGAGCTGAAAGGGATCATGCAGGCAGCTTTCAATACCTGAAAAACTGCTCATTTGAATGTCTCTTGTGAATGGTTAATTCCCAGGGGAAGCTGCATGTTCCAGCCCAATAATACCTTTGGTTTAGAAAAGGATAATTCAGAATCCTCCCTGTTTTTGCCCCAAGCAAAACTCATTTGGAAAGGGGACTGTTGTTCAAGAACAGTGGAAATGCTCAGCCAAATCTCAGCCAACATCCCCGGTGACCCGCACCACTGTCATGTCAGCACAAACCTGCAAGCTCAGTTCACCTGAACAGCTCAAAGCACCAGCTGCTCTACCTCATGGCCGTGCCGCACCTGTCCCGTGACCAGGAAAGCACTCAGGGCTGATGAATGCTGCCCCAGAGCAAGCTGTATTTCTCTGTTCCCTTGTGGGCATAGGGAGTGTTCTTTCTTTTCCTGACATTCGTATCAAATATTTTGCAGCCCTGCCACTTTTTCCTAAGCCAATTGCATCTGCAGCTCTTGGAGGTCAACAGCTGAGGTCCTTGCACAACATCTAAATGCAATGACTGTTCAGAGGGAATGCGAGAAAGAGCCTGGAGAACAACATATAGGAGATGACACTGCATGTTGCACTTTCTAGGAAGGTTGGAAAGACCAGAAAAGCTCCCAACCACGAAACAGAGATGGGGCAGAGAGAAACAAGGGACAGCTCAGGCAAGAAAGTACCAAGTGAGCCAATAGACGGCAAGAAACCTGAAGCATCAGGAGGAACCCTTTAGATTAGCACATTAGGAAAAGGCTGGTATCACTTTTGGCAAAAAGGGAAGAAGAAAGCTCATTTGGGGCAAACGTTGTGTAATTATTTACACCAACAGAGTGTATGAGTTCTACAAGCAGACCCCGTGCTAAGTAGTCCAGAAAGCATCCCCTAACTCAGGGACACCCCACTGGCCAGCTGCGTACAGCCGGGCTCCCATGCATTTGTCTTGCCTATCCTGGAAACAAAACAGCAAGACAGTTGGTACAATCAGAAATAGTCAAAAAGAAAAAAAAAAAAAATCCCCCAAAAACCAAAACCCACCTCTGCTTTTAAAGAGTGTTCCTAGTTGAGACTGATGAAATGATACACAGCCCCCCCACCACACACACCACCTCCTGCCATCCATCCATTGGCTTGACAAAGCAGGTAGTCACACACACTCCACATGAATGCACCCGTGGCCAGGTTGCCTTGGAAACCCTCGCTGCTACCTAATATTGTTATAATTGTCAAGAAAATATAGGTTTTCTCCAATGACTCACAGCATGCTTCCATTTTACATAAATGAGAGCTTTCCATCTGCATTTTTCTAAAGGTTTGGTCTGCTTTCCCCCAGAAATTTTAGAGAAATTCACTCCCCAGAAAAATTGAACTGTTGTTTAAATGTTGGAAATACAATTGTATTAGTAGAGAGGGCTGTACAGCAATTCCAGCTTCCCTGTATCTGTCAGGAGGGATTTGAACATTCAGAAAAAGCAGCCCTGCTGTCCTCTAAACTGTATTTTATTCTGTGCACAGCTCCGAGGCTAGAATTCAACTCCAGCAGAAAAGGTCAGCCCAAGTGTCCCCACCACACAACCTCGCCTGGGCTGCACACTTGCTGTAGCACTATCTCCCTCTTCGTGGTAGATCCAGCACAAGTAGAAGGAACCCTGAACTGCTTTATGATGTGACTATTGCCAGCATGTACCAAGACTGTCACTGGTTGTATTCACCCAGCAGGTAATCTCAAGCAGTACTTCACAGAAGACCCTTAGAAGCTTAGCTTGCCTAAAAGAGGCCAGTAGATGCTACATAAAAGCTACAGGTTTGTCCTCGTTTCATGTACTTACCAAAAGGAGGTAAACAATCTCTTGGTACTGTGGTGCAGACAGATTCTAAATCCCATGCTCCTTTGGAGAGCAGTATCCTGTAGCCACTTCCTCCAGCCCACGGCCCAGCTTGTGGTAGACAGAAAGATCAAGTTCTGGCTGTCTGATGAACAGCTTTACCTAGAGAAGAGGCAAGCAAAAATCAGATACACTACAACACTGCAAGCTGATGGATTCAAAAGGAAGTGTTTGGACACAGCACTTGAAAAAGGTACAGACTAAAGCAGTAAACCCCAAACGAGCAGCCTAAAACACCTGCTGGTGATTGAAAAGAATGCCTTCAGTCAAGCTGAAACTAAATTTTACTTGGGGAGAAAAAAAAAAAACAGTGAACCATTTCCAGTTAGTTCAAGCTGAGTGCTGTGTCCCTCCAAGATTACTGTAACACCTGATTTCACTCAGCTGTAATCCCACAAGTTTGAACCTCCATGGTCCCCCAAAAGGATTTCTTAAGGCCAGCTGAGCACTCTGCTGAGGCTCCTCACCCTGTGCTTCTGTTGGTAAAAGAGTGAACCCATGTTTAGCTGAAACCAAGCTGTGTAAGAGATGGGACTTGTAGTAAATCAAAAGCAATGTAAGCCTCTGACGTACAACTTTAAATTGTCAAGTTAAAACTACAGTAAATCAACTGTGGCAAGACCTGAAACTATAGCTTTGCTATGTACTCTGAGATTCTATTACGTGGCTGTGTAATACAGCTGCTCAGTAATTTTGTTTGCAGCATCAAGCAAACCTCCTGAATCTGAAATGGTGTTTTTATATGCAAAAGCATTGACTTGTATTTCAGCAATAGGAGTTCTCAGTAATTTGTTTCAATATTTTAAAATATCTGAACCCTTTCTGAGGAGACATCCTTTTTATCAAAGATGTGTTCTTTAGTTAAATGCAATTAAGTTTCTCAACGCAATGCTAACTGACAGAATTCAGTATTCACCTGCGCCAATTAGGTAGAGTTCAGGAAATGCCGTGGTTACATTAACTTGATCCAAATGAGCTGGAGACCCATGTTTCCAAAAAGAACCAAAATCCTAATTTTTACATGCTCAGCACACATACATGGAGTTGTATTTTTCTAAAGATCTCAGTGCTTCTGAGTGAAGGTGGCAACACAGATACCAGGCTTTGAAAAGAACTAACAGCTCTGAGTGAGATACTCAGGTTCCAGTATTTCTGCTCTTCAAAACAGAGATATTTATCTTGGCTTCCAGATCAGCATTGATGAATTTGGCAAGTCTCCATTGAAAAACCTTAGCATTGATCAAGCAGAGCAGCTGCAGAATAAAATAATCTAAACTAGCGTAACTTTGAGATCATGAGATATTTAGCAAAAAAGAATATAATATGAGAATAGTAAATGTTAGTAGCTCAGTAGGTGCCTCCTGGTACTCATCTTCTCTGGATATCACCTTTATTAGGATGTCCTTCTAACACTTCAAGACCCAACATCACATATCAACGTATACGCCATCTCGCAAATGCATCTGTTCTCAAGTACAAATACAGATTAAAATAAAAGCAATCTATATGCACCATTATTTTAAACTTGCATCATTCTGGTGAAACATCTCTTTCAGTCACCTTCCTCTTAGTTTTGGTATGTCTCCAAGCTTCCAAATGCTTGATTTATCAGTGAATTTCTCTTACACTGCTATGACTTTGCTTTGACTTGCTGTATTGTTGTTTAGGGGCATGAAATTTTATTTTATTTTATTTTTCCTTCAGCTCTTGCTCTGTGCTCATGCTTTACCTTTCTGATCAGAACAAAATACTAGGCTGACGATACTCAGCAGTGGGAAAACGTTCTGATGGACCAGCTGTCTCCTTAAATTATATTGTTTTAGAAAATACGCCAGTTTAGACAAAATAAAAACTGTCTGACATGGAATAAAATACTGAGTGTTTATTAACGCCTTTTTTTGATCTGAGTTTCCTAGTTCACTCCCACTTTTATACGACAGTCCATCATTTTGAGTCCTGCATCTCATAATATACAGAGCATTTCGTTATTTATTGTTCTCCTTCAACGCACTAACCACATCAATGATTCCAATGCATCTGTTTTGCTAGCCTCCATTTAAAAACTGCATTTAGGAGGTAAAAATAGCTGAACATCCACATCTTCAGAGAAATGGCATACACGAATTAGGGCTCTTGCTCTGCCCAGTTGTAAATAGCAGGAGAAATGCCCTATTACACTCGCAAATACCAACACAGAGATTATAACTGTACACACGCAAATCACATTAACTTTCCTCTATGTAATGTGCTCCCTTTCTCCTTTTTTGTAGTAAATGCTAGCAAACTGCTAACCTGGGCTGGCTGCATGCTGCAGTGATTTCAGGAGAAAAGCAGTGGCCAGCTGCAGGAGATGCTGCAGAATGGGGAGCAGAAGAAGGCTTGAAACTCAGCAGATGGCATGCAGAGGCACTGTGCCAGCCTGCTGGGGCACTACCTGGTGCGCCTAAGGGATCACTTGCTACATTTGTCAGTGGGCTGGGAATGACAGACATTCTGTTTTATGATCCTTTCTCTTCCTTCTGTACGTGCTTTTGCTTTTAGCCGTCAGACAACAGCAGTGCAGTTCTCCAGAGTGAAGATTCAGCAATAACAGGAGTCCACGAAAAAGAAAAAAAAGCAGGAATCTGTTGTTTTCCTGTAACAACTGGTCAGCCCAAACCTGCAGCCTGATTGCCTCCTGTGATTGCTAATAGCTCAGTTTACGTGGAGCCAGACAACAGTAGTGTTTTTGGACCACAAACTGGGCTGGCACCATGTAAGTGCGTAAAGAAGCACTATTTATCATTGTCGTGATTTTGTTGCTTTCTCCCACACTTGTAAAGGTTGATAACAAGCGACTTGGAGATAGCACAGCTGGCCTGCAAGATGTCTCTGCATGAGCAAAGGAATGGCTCTTTTCAGAGAGTAGGCACAAGTTATTCCTCCCACGCTATAAATAAGTGCCATGGTAATGGAAACACAGCATTTGCCCTCACACATTTTCCCTTCTGTTGAGTCAGGGTTTTGCCATTCTTATGTTCCATAGGGCACACCTGAGATGATCATGCCTGCACAGTTTGAATGGTAGAGAAGGTTTTTGTTTGTTTTCCCCATCTGTACTCACAGGCTGTCCCACGCTAGGGTTGAGCAGAGGGCTGGACATTTACCTGCTGATGTGTCAGCCAACACGTAAGGCTCTACTATCTGCAGCCAAGCGGTTGCACAAAAATTTCATTTGCTTTGAAAATGAGGAACTCTTGGAAAACTAGCAATAAGAAGACCTGGTACAGATTTTTTGGCTGTCTGATGTGAATTTCACACATACCACAGCTGACATCCATCACCCCCAGGCTGACTACGTGGAAAAATACATAAATAAACCTTTTCTCCTTCCTTTTGTGGTTCCATTGATGTAGCATTTTTCTTTCCTGTTTTATTCAGCCATAACACAGCATACCAAGAAAACTACCCTCTACTTGGATACAGCTCAGCAAGAGTAAATCTTTTCTCTTGGGAGGGTTTGCAGCAAAGCTATAGAGAATTTCACAGCAAGCCTAAGGTAAATTGACTCAAGCCGCCTCAGAGACACTTACCTAAATCACCTTTCCTGTAGTGCAGGCACAACTATCCTTCATTTTCACAAGCACTAAAAAGAATCGTTGAATTAATTTCTCCCCAAATAAAGAGCTGTTGGAAAGCAAACTCAAGTTAACCACTTGAAAAATATTTTCCTAGTGTTGTAGTTCAAAATAGTAAGGGAAAAAAAAAACGAAAACAGAGGAAAAAAATGTTTGATATTAAATTGCATTGGCCAATAATCTGATAATCAGTGGTTTGAAGATCTTTGTGAATAAGACCCTGCTACATTATGGCAGCCCGCATACATTACTTTGACACTCTGTAGCAACTGGGTCTTTGCCCTCTCATTACAAAATAAAACATACAGTATTTTAATGTAAAGGATAATTCCAGGTTTGATAACATGAGGCAGTTAGTAGCTACATTCTAATACTACAACAGCATCATTCAGATTTCCTCTCTTGAAAAAAAAAAATCTTTTTGCTACACAGAGCAATATAAGTTGTTCCAATGCCTTTGTGAGAAAAATGGTACAGACAATAAGTCAGAGGCATGAAAGATTATTCATGTTCAACTTTAAAATCAGGCACATCCAAAATATTCTCTTTCAATTTGCATTTCTTTTGATCCACTAGACTTTGGCTGAGACAAGAGAGGAAATTAAGTCAAAGACAGATTCCCTTCCAATTAAAATCTAGCAGAGACAGGAGGATTAATCCTCTGCCCCGCTCTGTCCGGGCTGCGTGCCCGCAGTTCCTACGAGCAATGCTGTGGGGTGACGAATGGCACCCACAGGCTTACAGGGAGAGGATGTCCCCCAGGGTCACAGCGCTGATTGTGACTGCTGCATGCAGGTCACCAGCGGTGAATTCCTCTGGGGCATGGGTTGATCCTCACCTTGCTCTTTCTCCAAGTGCTCTCCTGCTGTGTAAGAGACTGTTTCTGAACATTTTGTCTCAAAGCTTGCTGTGGGAACTCCCTGTCTCAAAGTTTGCGTGAAGGCCTATGGATGCTGCCTGAAGTCTTGCAGATCAAGGGCAACGAGAGATAAGCAGGTAATACACAGCTGATGGGCAGCCTTTCATGGGGGCCTTGAGGGAGACAGCCACCGAGAGGAGATATGCACGCCCGGGCGTGCCCAGACATGCCCACAGGCGCTGCACGTGACATTTACCGAGGTGCCCAGGAATGCCACGCTGGCAGAAGAAAAGGATAAAAAGACCCCTCAAACAAAGGAAGGATACCTGACGTCCTCCTGCTTCCTGCCTGATGGCCTGTTGCCTGCCTGGTGCCTGGCACCTGCTGCCTGAGACCTCGCTGTCCTGCTTCTCCCGAGCCTGCTGCCACAGGCCTGATGGCCAGATGCCTGCCTGCTGCTGTTCCCTCTGCGCTCTTGCTCCCTCGCTCCCACGCAGGCCTGAAGATAGATATTCACAGACCAATGGAACAGCGTGGGAGCCATGATGGTGACTACCCTTGCTTTTTCATACATAACCCTTCCTCTTATTTCCTGTCTTTTTACTATTGCCTGCCTTCCCATCCCCGTCACCCTCACTGACTAGAATATATATTAAACTGGTCAAACAACATTTGACCTCGTTTGTGTCTTAATCTCACTCTGGGTATATCAAAGAATCTCCTCTCGCTCCAATAATTGGAGCGAGACATGCCTTCAGCAGGTAGGCATGGAAAAGATACGTCCAGACACCATAGGAATCACCCTGCAGAGGGCATCAGGGCATGAGGAAAGGAGCCTCTGCAACCATGTTCCTTTTGGATGGGAGTTTTTGGTGCATCTGTCAGTGCCAGGAGACTGTGGGATGAGTAACTCCGAGCCTTCCTTTCACCCTCCTTTCACATCCAGGCTAAGTGCATCATTTACTATCAGCATTAACTGATTTTGGATGGTAGGACTTGAAGATAGGGATGAATTGCTGGTGGAGACCTCTGGGTAATCTGTGACACACTGTATTCCTTTCTCTTCTTTTGCAATAAACCTATTGTCTTCTGCTGAAGCCCAGAACGGGTTAAGCTGTCTATGCAGCTGATACATGGTACGATTTAAAACTGTCAGCAGTAAAACCCACATCATTCATATGTGTATGTACATTAGGATTTAAATATGGATGCCAAAAATGAAAATGCAGCTTACTGAAGAACACATTTCCTAATATAGATCATTTTCCCCCATTTCTGGAAGAAATGGGTGAATTAGCAGCACCTGCAAAGGCAGAAAACAAGAAAAGTAAAAGAATCATGGATAATTAATGCTCTGAAGGCAAAGACATCTTTTATGGAAAAGCATAATGGGCCAGAAATTCAGCTGCTGTGTACTAGCTGATTTACATCAGATGAGAAATGTGGTTCGGTATGATTTAACAGTTTTCTTATGCTACCTGGGAGATAAACTATTTAAAATACACAGAGAGCTTAACGTGCATTCTCTGTCATCTTTTGTTGATTAATAAATTCAGATGTTGTTACTATTATTTAATATAGAGAGTCATTATACAGAAAATTAGAATACAACAAAACATTAAATGCAGCAAAGCATTACTTAAGTATAATCTCTTAAAACCAAAGCAAATGAAGCAAATCAATTTTAAAGGTCATTAAGGGTAGCTGAAGTCTTAAGAATGAAATTACCAAATTATCTCAGGTTTCAGGCTGCTCCTAGAACAGCTGGTGGAAGGCAGAGATAGAGGCAGCGCTTTCAGTTTTGCTCCCATAGAACATCCTGCAACTCTGCTACAGTGAGAACATCCTATTATGTTCTTACTCTTTAACTGAAATGGGAAGCTTCCAGCCCTGGTTTTCTAAGGGCATGAGTCTGCATGGTTGCACTGCGATTGTCTGAAAGGCACCTCCTAACAGCATTTGAGCTGCTTGCCCAAATTCAACTGACCTGGAAGGCAGGGCAGAAATCTCTAAGTTGAATTGCAGCAAACTGAAAAACCTGGGGCTAAGTGGAAGGTTTCTGAAGTTCCCCACGTCCTGGTAGGTGGCTGGGCAGTTGTGGGGCAGCTCAGAGTGAGTCTCTACATATGTCATCTCCTGCCTGGGGAGGAGATAACAGATAGCAAACAGATAGCATTAACAGATAGCAAAACAACCACAGATGCAAAGCCTGCACCCCACACCAAGAAAACCACAACAAACAAAAAGGCTTAACATTAAGAAACATGAAGTGCACCCCAGATAAGTCTTACCAATAAGGGTAATATAAACCCTCTGTAAATGAATTTTCCCAGTGTGAAATATATAGATGCCAAAACAATTCATCTCACTAAAAGGATTATTTTTTTATTGACTAAATGGCTAAAATAAAGGATACATGTGCACTCCTTCACATTAAGCACAGATGCAGAGGATCATGGGCTATTGAACAAAGGCCACATTCTGCCCTGGGATGTGGAAGTTTGATGCAGCTTTTTAAAGGAGAGATTGCTGCAGATTTAAAAGGATCATCAATTTCCAGTCTGTTTTGCAAGCAAACTTTCCCCCCATTAACTGCTACATTTACTGCTGCTCCTCACAAAAAGTCAGCATGGACTGTTTCTGTAGGAGTCCATGCTTTATAGCAACATCGTTAAGAAAATGCACATCCTGAGAGTTTCCCGTGTGTTCAGGAACAAGCCCTTTTCTGTACTTTCTTTTCACAGAAGCAGGGAGTCCTTCTAAAAGGGGGAAAAAACTCACCTGAGGTGTGTTGCCCAAGCTGCCAAGGGGGACACACCCAAACGCACAAGAATTTCATCAAATAGTGGGAGAAGAGGAGAGCGTTTGGCTGAGCATTCAGTATAAATCCCTTTGATTTCCTACATTTGCTTGATGGCTAGGAGGGAGCTATGATAAATAAAACGTTCCGCTTTAGTTCAGTAAAATCAATGACCAAAATCCTCATTTTATGGCTAGGGCTGGAAACTAGATGCGCAATACCTGCTGGCTCCTGACTGTGCACACTGTCAGCAGCTGGCAGTCATTCTCTATGAGGCAGTTCTGGCATCTGAAGCTCACCACTCGTGTGACGCCCCTGTAGCTTACCTTGGAGAAGAATCTCCTTGGACTTAAGCACTGTCTTTGCGAAGACTGTGGTGGTTGGCTGAAAAAAAGTGTCCTGAATACTTCATTGCACTGAGAATCAGTAAGACTGAAAAAGATACGATGGGTTCGCAAGAGATTGCTTACTACTCAGGAGATAATAGGATTCTGTCTACATGTGTGATAGGCAATGGACCTACCTTCACATTGCTCACTGTAGAAGTACGGCTTTCCAAGTGGTGATTTCCATATTTTTCACAACCCTTTGGAACGTAATGGAAAAGGATCTTCTCCCCCTGATTTAAAGCTAAGACAAAAAAAAAAAAAAAAATTAGCAGACAGAAAACATTTGCTGATACTGGATCACAGATCAATTTCTGCAATGGCATTTTCTTCTAGTAACAGTAAGACCTGGGTACACATTTTTCTAGGATAGTACAGACACTTCCCAATACAAATCACCATCAGTTATCTCTTCTCACTGGCACTTGACAGCCAGCATCTTTGGTAAATGAAAATTTCTTCAAAGAGAGGACAGAATCCAAACATTTAAACTTCACACATACCCAAAAAGAAAACCACCTACAGGTGCTAAGCCTGTTGCCTAGCCACCTGGGGCTCATGCACACAACAGACTGCAATATACACACACATGTATAGCTGCACGTACATAAACAATTTACTAAAATCAATGTATCCTAACGATTCAACATTTCTTCCTCCTCAGCTGAATTCTGAAGTTCTGGTTGAATCTAGGAAAGACGCAGGGATATTGGGCCATATAAAGAAGTAAATTCCTATTTACCCTACACAGTAGTGTCAAATTTTAGAGGGAGGCTAAACAGCCACCTGCTTTCTCCTCAACGAGCATGCTAGAGAGTGATACAAACAGCGGTCTGATACCAGTGCACATATCCAGTGTAGATTACAGTAGTTTTGAAAAGCTCAGGAGCTACCTGGGACCTACCCGCTCACAACAAGCAGTGCCTGCCTTAGCCAGCGAAAAAGGGTGAATGCAAAAATAATTAGAGATAAATAAAATGGCTTCTCCCTGTTAACAGCAGGAAAACATGCACTGCAGGTAGTGCTGTGTGACTAATTGATTTGGGGGGTTTGTTGGCAGTCTGAAAATCAAACACCCAACAGGTTGTTTTTTCAGTTCAATGCAGTTAATGTACCTTGCTATCTAACAAGCTCCACTGTGCGGCTTCCCCAGGATCTAATAAAGTATGAGCCTAGGAATCCATCCCTCAGCAGGGTACTTCTTTTTCATCTGGACGCTCATTTCCACAAAATTCACAGGATCACCTGTAAGACTTTTAGGCTGCACCCAGACCCAGGTAATGAAAGGTATGATCAAGGAGGGGACAGACAGACATACACATAAACACATACAAATGTGGGACAAGACGGGACACAGCAAGCACCAGTTCATCTCTGAACACAAACAGCGTTTTTATATAGTCTTCACTGGTATCAAGAGGCAGAATTGAACCACAGTGTTGCCATACAGACACGGGTTTTAAGCCTACAATGCTCCACACCACTGAGCAATATTTGGGCAATGAAACTTCCCATCCACCCATAGATCTCTTGCAACATGTGTTAAATTACCCTGAGAAAAGAACTATCCTGGCTCTATACTGTTGCATCCCCTATGTACCTCCTAAACAGAACGGCTTTCTCCTGGGAGAAATAAGTGAGACAGTTAAGGGAAAAGAGGAAAAAAAATCAGCTGTCCTTCACATCTAATCTTGCAATAAAACATCACTGGTTGAAAACCATGTCCCTTCCTTTCCCAGTACAGCAGCTGTGGACACTAGAAGACAACATCTGATTGCTCAATGCATGTGGGGAAATTTTTTGCAAATACTGAACTTTTCTGATGGTACAGCAGTCAGAAAAAAAGAAGAAAGGAGAAGAAAAAGAAAACCTTTTTCAAAGAGATGGACAGTGAGGGGAAACGTGACTTCTTTATTCTTCTGCTGTAAGCAGTATGAAACAGTCTTTCTGTTTATTTATCATGTTACAAGTGGTGCTCCCTTCCTAAAACAGCTGATCTCTCCAGTTATTACAGCATTTGTCATAATAGCAAGGTTTCATGGTGAGATGATATTACAAGAGATGTTTAGACAGAGTGAGGTACACGTAAACAAAAATATAACATCTCTTTGATTGCTCACTACAGGAGAAAGCTGTTGCACAGGCAATTGTTGGACAGAGACTGGTGTTCAGCCAGTCTCCTCCAAGGTGCAAGCCTGCAAGAAAAACACAACCAGACAAAAGCCCCTTATTGGGGAACAACTGTTCTAAGATGTTGAGATGTCACCAGTTCTGTAGCTACAACAGTGATTTTTCCACAGAGAATATAGACTTCATAAGATTTTTTTATGGCAGCCATTCTATTTCTCCCCGCTATACAAATTTCCAGTGTCTAATATAACCACAGTTTAATGTAAGAATGAATTATCTTCTTTGGAACAAAGGAACTTAGGTCAAAAATGGATACTCCGGATGTTCCCTGCACTTCTGCTTTGAAGAACAGTGACACTTTTAGCTCAGTAAGACACAAATACACACAAGGATCTTCTATTCTGTAATGAACTTTGCGGAGAGGCAGAAAAATATGTTCTTCCTTTCCTAGGGACACACATGACATTTATTGCTCGTTTCCAGAACTGGCAAAGAATTTAAGCATCTACTTCACAGAATTAAGTCATTATAGCAATGACAGCTCAGTCCAAGACCATGGAGCAGCACAACCTCTGACCAGATCTGAGAGCACAGCATAAGGGCATATGTGTAAGGCTTTTTCACAGAAGTAGTATAAAATGAGCATAAGAGCATGGTATCCTGAGGTGCATTAAAAAGAGCGTGGCCAGCAGGGCCAGGGAGGTGATCCTCCCCCCTCTACTCTGCCCTAGTTAGGTCTCACCTGGAGTACTGTGTCCATTTCTGGGCCCCCCAGTACAAAAAAGACAGGGATCTCTTGGAAAGAATCCAAGGGAGGGCCACAAAGATGATAAAGGGTTTGGAACATCTCCCTTGTGAGGAAAGGCTGAGTGACCTGGGTCTGTTCAGCCTGGAAAAGACTGAACCTGTTTCTGAAAAACGAGCAGCCCAAGAAAAAAAGATGATGCTGCCCTTAGGAGGGCTGAAAAGAAAGGCTGAACAGTGGAGGAAAAAAGGCTAGTGATGAGGGATCTTGGGACACTGTCCAGCTGCTGAATTTTCTTCTCTCCCAGCAAGAAGTGTCATGATGCAAGCGGGAGTCACATTCAGCCATCAATATTTATACATCCCCAAAACTACCAACTTGCTTTTGAGAGCAGATTTTTTATATACAGTGCAACTGCAGCAAACTGAAATAAATGCTTGATACCAAACAAATGAAAAATGAGATGAAGTTAATACACTGTAAGCCCTAGCAAAATCTGTTTGTCTTATTTATTCATTGCCTTGTTGATCTGGAACCTTTAAATAAGAAATCTGGCCTGTTCACAATTATTGCTTAATTAATCCTCAAAAGGTCTATGAATAACTAGACAAAAACAACAGCAGCCATTGTAGAAAGAAGAAATATAAATAGAGATGAAATATTTTGTCAGAAGCAGCCCTTCTAGAACAAATATCCCCACTTCTCCTCCTTTAGCAAATGTAACAAATCTTTCTTAAAAAATGAAAAGACTGTAAGTACAACCCATCATCTTCTAACCTGAGACTAAACGTACTTCTGTTTATGCAGGGATACCTTGGCTGGTAGCAGCTGCTTGTCATCTCCCATGGCCTGGCCACAGCTTAAGCAGTGATATACTGAGATGAAGTTCAGCACTCCCTTCTTCATGGAAGATACTAAGCGCAGCATCTGACCTCTCCCTGCGTACTACTGAATTCATCATTCTCACACATTTGCCTAGCAAGACAACACTTCATTACCTGTTTCAAAAGAAGGAAACATAAACAGTGATTAAGTGTCTTGCTGTTAATGCAGGAAAAAACAGTCACACAGGAGAGATATTGAGAAAACAGTTCTCATTTCACTATCTTTCTGGGAAAAAAAAAAAGAAAAAAAAAGATGAACTCATCAGTTCTCTAGCTGAAATGTTTAGGTGAAAATTTTCCAGAAAAGCAACTAGATTGTAATAAAAAATATCAAAAATTGGGGCTTGAGTCAATGACTCTACAGTTGTAACACTGAACTGTCCAGCTAATGCTATGTCCTGTCTGGTCCTGGCTTCATACATCTCTATGTTGTGAGAGTCTTGGTCTGGAAAACTCTCATTTACATACATACTAACTCCTGCAAATTGAGCCAGCAATGACTATAAAACTTCCTAGAGATTCCCAAAGCAAAGGAGGCAGCATGAGGTTGGCAAAAAATGTTTCTTAGTGCTTTAAAGGAAAGAGTCTATTCCAGTGGTTATCAGGATACTACATTTCTTTCCTTGCAAAAATATATTGCCTCCTTTCAGGAAAGATCCAAAACTGCTCAGTGTTGACTGAAGTTTCAAAGAGGAGTTAAAGAGGAGTTACCCTCTTGTTCTGGACTAAGAATAACACAAGTAGTAACAGGCTGCACCCACATAATAAAGAGAAATGAAATTTATTGTAAGCTTCTGAAGGACATGGTGATATATTTACCCAGAAAATTTCCCTTCCTCTGCCTCCTCCAATGTCATCATACATCTGAACTCCTCTCATAAGGAAGGCTACCATGAAGTGAAATAGAGTAAATCCNGAAAGGAAAAATCTCTGGGGAAAAAACAAAAAACAAAACAAAAACAAACAAACAAACAAAAAACAGAGGTAAACAGAGGTCAAACCACAAAGCCAGTCTGAAGCTGGACTCATTTATCTCTGAAAGACAACACACAGCAGGCACTGTCCTGCTAGTTGGGACCCAAGCTTAGGCTCTTCTCAGCCTTTGTTTCTCCTTGCAAAGCAGAGTCTAGCAGATTGTGGTACCTTACACAGAGGAATGCTACTTACACAGGACATGCCAACGGAGTAGCTCCTATGTTGCTGAATTAATACATATCACAAATATTTTCATTATTTTTTCTTTTATTTCCCCAAGACAAGACAGTACAAACTGCAAAAGGTAAAAGTGTCAGCAATGTTTTCACCCACAGTACCGTGGCAGTGCCACAGACCAACATACTTCCTTGCTTGAATACAGGATTATGTGGCCACCTGGACAGACCACAAGACCGGCTGATGTGTTTATAATCAGAGAGAGGAACTGAACTGCTTTGATGCTAGAGAGATCCACATTTGGAGCCTGCTCCCCAGACCACTGAGCATCACCCAGAGAAATTCTCACTACACAGCGTATCATGCAGTGTATTAGGTGATTCCAGGCGTGAGCTAAAGATCAGCTCAAAAAAACATCCTATGTTTTCTGAATTACTTCTCCAAGCTTATTCATCTTTCTGAAGTAGGGCTCTTCCAGAACCAACAGCTGTGCTACACACTGCTGCAGGGCTCAAATCTGCATCCAAGCCAGCAGCAAAGATCTCAGGAGACAGAACATCTGCCAGGTGTGATCAGACAGGCCCCAGAGACACTACTTCTGCTCAGAACTGATTCTGCAGAAGTTTACAAAACTCAGGCACTGCTGCTCTGTAGAGACCAAACCCCTGACCATGGACACTTGTCCTGGGTGCTCAGGAAGCCTGGCCAGCCACCAGAATACCTGGCAGTGTGATAACACAGCATAATTCTTTTCTTCTACTCCTTCCTGAATATAGGAGCTCTTGAGCTCTAGCTTTCCTGTGGCTCCTATTGCCTCCAAGTTTTTATATAGTGTGTTCTCTCCCTTCATGTGCTGAAATGTCCCAGTGCCCCATCAGAGAAAGGGACTGCCCTGTGGTTCTCTGTAACCAGGATCAAAGCAATGGAAATGCCAAAGTAGAACATTTCTTATTCTGAGACAAAAGTAATAGACAGTGGACAGAAGACAAAATGAGACACTCACTAAATCTGCCTTCTTAAAACAGGTCGTCTTGCAGTGAGGAACAAAGCCTGAAGGTTCACTTTTTTTCTTTTCCTACTGCATTGGTGCACTTCCCTTTTCAAGTAGTCCCTGCTTATTCTCTTCATGTACTCACATGCTTCCCATCCTTCTGTATGGGAGGGCTTTCACACTTTTTCTCCTGCAACAGAAGAAAGGTTGCAGTCATTAAAATCTCACCCACAAAGAGCCAGAAACCCAGGACCACCCCATGAAAGCCTAGCAGGTAGGAAAGAGCCTGTCAGTCACAAAGCAACTGAAGGTTTGAGCCCTATTCCCTTCAGACTGCTAATAAAAGCAAACCCAGGTGGGATCAGGCTGTCAAAGAAGGCCACTCTTTCAATCCAGTTATTTAAATCAGATCAAAAATAAACATCCAGCCTGAATGTTTTCAGAGCTGTAAGATGAGTAATGGCCATGTTCTCTGTTTATCTGGCATTAGAGTAGGTGACACAAGGAAGAATCAGAGGCCTAAGCAGATTTACAATCAGGGGCAGGATGGATTAAGATGTACTAGGACGTTGGAGGACTAAATTGGCCTTAGAACTCCAGTCCCCTTGATTGGAGAGAAAAGGAGGGTACATTCTCTGTTCTGTAGTCAAAGCAAAGTGTCTTTTCTGTGCTTCAGCCTGTAGCCAGGGGTCAAGGAGCTGGACAGGATCTCCTCAGGAGCTGTGCAACAGGGATCAGGTGCCAGAGCCTGTGAGCACCTCCACATCGAGTCTATCTGCTCCGCTGTAGCTGGTGATGCTGAAACTCTTGTGACAAAAAGCTAAAACAAAAAGCTAAGCAATGTCAACACAATGAAATGAGTTTCCTTAAGGAAAAAGCTTCCAAAGAGGCATCAAATGGGATCGCCGGACAAAAAGTTGCTCACCCTGGGGTTGCTTCCCCCAGGTGCAGCAGCACTTTTAGGTCAGAATTTCCTTCTCCTCTTGGTGCCACATTTTCCTGTGACACACTCAACCCCAGAAAGTTCCTAACATTTTATAAAGAATTGTGCATGAGAAAATTGCCCTTTGTTTATTCCTTGGGAGTTCAGTCTTTCTTGTCCTCCCAGAAGGCCCAAGATTTCCCCCATCTCTTGCCATCCCAGGGAGCTGTGGCTGCCTCGGTGTTCCACCACAACCCTTCCCGTTACAGCCAAAACACTGCATAGGTAGATAACACACGAGTATAACTGTCTGTCCTATTGGCATACAGGAAACTCAGGAGTGTTTTCCGCCCTAAAAAGTGAAATGAATTCAGACTAAATTAGGTGTTTCTCACTATCTGTCTTAAACACCACCAGAGTGTGGAATTAAACCAGTTTCTTGCTACAGAGCCGAGCACATCAAGTCCAGACCTGACATTATTGAACACTATCCAAAGAAGCAGCAGTACTCAGACCAGTCAATAAAAACCATCACTAACAGTCGCTCTTCTGCTCCAAGCCAAGTAGGAAAAAAAAAAACGGTGCCACATTGCTCCTGAGGATGTGTTTTGCAGCCTCGCATCATCTCAATAAAACACACGCGTTTCTCAATTAAGAAATGCAGTCTCCAGCAAGGCTTAGCACAGATCTCACAGATCCACACTCTGCATTGGTATGAGCTCAGCGCCAGTCGGGTCTCATACAAAGCCAATTGCTACACCCAGTGGTGTCTCAGTGCCCCCAAACCGAAACTAAAGCACTCAACTAATTAGCAGTATGCTGGTGCTTTTATACATCCCCTGCAACCAGCAGGATAAAAAATAAGTTGTTAGCCTCTCCTAAAGGCTTCCAGGCTATTTATTTATAGACTCATTTATAGGTGCCCTTCACAGAAGCATCTGACCTTTTCATAATGATTACTGAACCTCTCCCATAAAGCCTGTGCATAATGAGACAGCATTATAGTGCCCATTTTAAAGAGATGAGAACATGGACTGAAAGTGAGTAAATGATCTGGCTGCAGAAGCAATCTGTTCCACAGACACGTGCCAAACAAAGATGTTATTGCTCTGTCTATGTTATTGCTCCTTTAAAAACACATTCGGACTGCTCTGCTGTTGCTGGAAGAACTTTGCAAGAATGGAACAGCTGCAGGTTGGCATTGGACCCAGAAACATCCTGAACAAGGTGCTCACAGCCAAGCCATGCCACCAAGCAGCCGCAGCACCTGACTACTGTACCACTTCATGAATGTACGAGCAACAAATGCACCATGTTTGGAGGTTGGCTTTCCTTTCAGCCTCTTAAGTTGCTGTTGGTGCACACCCCAAGGAGGCCAAGGGCTTCCTCTGCCTGGAAATTAAGACATGTTGGAGCATCACAGCAAAGCCTCATTTCAGCCCCTTGAACTAGTCTCCTGAGCAGCCCCTAACCACTACATAGCCAGCAGGAGCCCAGAAGGATTGCTCCTGCCAAGATTAGTTCCTGTGTCTACTTTATCCATCATCAGCAATATTTACCTGTTATTTGCTGTCAGAGAGATGCAGGTTGTTGTACCGCTTTTCGTCTAGAAGTAACAATCATCAGCTTTGATTCCTTTCTACATTACCATACTGAAAAGTTTCCAGAATGTCTTTCATAGGCAAAGATGCTATCCAGTCACCAAAGCAAATGCAAAAAGGTATTACTAAGGCTGCATCGAGGGGATGAACTGAACCCCTCTGATGCTAGACAGCTACCAACCAGAAAAGCACCGAGAATCACCCTGCAACACCAAAGATGTGTGGAAACTCACTGAATTTCATTATCAGAAAAGAAAGATTCACCAAAGATCAGATGCAAATCAAGCACTGCCACATCCTAACTTTCTGCTTTTCACTGTAGAAGCAGCTGATGTTTCTGTTAAAAGATTTGTAAGGAAAGTAAGAAGCATAGGGGGTTGCCACTCCACTCCAGTCTAAATCCTTTCCAGGTTGATATTTATGCCAGAGTACTTTTTGTGCAAATTCAAAGGAAAAAAAAAAAAAATCACACCTGAATGCTTCTCCACTGATCAGGAGCAGTAGGGCAGGCACAATGTCTCTCATCTCTGAAGGCAGTGTTGTTACTGAGACTCTGGAAACATCCTCAGCTCTACTCTTGCCTGATGTTGAAAGGCTGCGGCACTGAGAAACATATTTTTCCCTTTAGCTGTACTATCAACAGACTCTTTTCCTATATACAGGATCATAAAAAAGGGGAGATGGGTAAACCTGGCCCATTTCTTTTCACACCAAAACAGCTTCCAGAAGCATGAAATATATAGGGATATATATTCCAACTCACCCTCCCCTCTCATGTCCCAGAGTGCTATGCCTGAGGCACCAGGGATTCACTAGGAATGATACTGCAGAGACTCGTCCAGGGAGCAAAGAACAACCCCAGCATAGCGCATCAGACAGCTTGCAGGCAGTCTTTTTTTAAGAAGGATTTCATGACCCCATAGAAAGTTACTGCTCTGTCCCTGTAGAGAGTGTACGAGTTACTAATGGATATTTATCTTCCAAAGGAAAGATCAAGAAGAACAATTGTGCAGTGAGAAAAGAATGACTTTTTAAGTATGATAACAAGCAGTTGAATTAACAGTTTTTAAAGGATATCTTCTAACATACTGCCATGCCTTTCCTAAAAAGATGCTTTCACAAGTGCCCTAAAAGGTAAATGAGGCCAACTCACAATGATGCTGACAAAAAACAAGGAGAGGAGGAAGAAAAGAGGAGAGGGTGAATTCTGGAAGTGCCCTCTTTGTTAGGTATCTTTGCAAAGAGACAGGAGGCTGTTTTCAACCCAATGCTTCCAGATGAGGCCAGTACCATTTCAATTTCAAGATAAATGCTGTGCTTTAATATTGATTCACGCCAAATAAGTTCTTCCGACACACTGGGCTTCTCTTTTCTTTCAATTAGGACAACCAGAGGGTTTTTTTTCATTACTTCTTCCTTCTTTAGGCCCATGAAAATAAAAAATGTGGTATTCATGCCGTTCTGTTTCACATTAAGGTTTTATACTAATGAACTATTTAGGGGCTGGGATTTCCATCTTAAAAGATTAATGATTTGATTTTATACTGTAGTATTTTAATTGAAACAACCCCTGAGGTGATTGCTATGCCAGTTACTCCAGACACCTGTACCACATTAAGTAAACCAAATATTGAAGAAGCTGCTCAAAAACTACATACGGGACGCAGCCCTCACCTTACATTTCAGCAGGGCTTCAGAAAGGGAAAGAGCACCATCACATTGTGTCAGATTATATGGCTACTCCTCTAAAGCAGTGCAGTTCAGAGGTTACCATGCTATAAAGTACTTGTTTTTATTGCCTTCCTCTTTTGATACTTTGAAGAAAGATAAGGGTAAGAGAGGGACACATATAAAGCAATTTTATTGTCTGTACACCCATCGGGTTACAGAAAGATTCAGTGCTTGCTTTCAGCTTTTTTATTATTATTTTTTAAATAAGAAAAACCTTGTGGGAGACACAGAAGCTGTTACAATTATTTGTTCAATTGACACGACGGCTCTTCAGCTAGGTTCTAGTTTTAAACTATTGTTTTGGCAAATAAAGATTAGACTGTTTCCAGACCAAGGTAGATGTGCTAAGCCTCTTGTAACGCCTGCAGAAATTGTGTGAAATGAAGGAACTAATGAAGGAAAAAAAAAAATTTCTGAGAGCTAGGCCTGGTGACCAGTGTACTCTTGCCAGAGACTTTCATGAATACTTTGCTGTTTTGTGATGCAGATTTTGAGAAGAGTCTGCAATTACAAGAAGCTGTGCTGTAACAAGCAACATTTTAACTAAAATCTCAAAAATATTTTTGGGGGGTCTTAAGAGCAACCTGTTTAGCAAAGAAATATTTTACTGTTCTTCTAAATCTTATTCTTTTAACTTAAAGATATGGCATTTTGCTTCAACTGAGAAAATAGTCTGCCTGTGGAAAGCAGTGGGGAAGAGGAAGAAAGCAAAGCAAACCCAGCTTTTTTCTCCTTACAGGATTTCTAGTGAAAACCACTAAATAGTAAATAGATGCTCTCCTGAGCCAAATAGGTCCAGGTTAAATCTTTACAGAATGGAACTGACCCGAGCTGCTGTGTAACACCAGCAGCACAAGCAACACATCTGGAGGCATCCACCTGCATGGTCTGCATTTGTTACGAGGTGCTAAATTCCCCTATCATCGTATCCTTACCTCCATCTCAGCCAGTCACAGTGAGATGTTGAGTCATCTTTGCCGTGCCCTCGAGACATGGGCTCCCAACCCAGTTTCTTGCACGTGTGGAGTACCAGAGCTGGGGATGCCCAGGCTCAGCAATAGGGACCAGTGCTGCACAACAACAGACTGAAGACCTGCTGAGGGCACAGTGTAACTCACATATCTTACACTCAATGCACAGAACTTAAAAGGGGCGAGGGAATCTTAAACTGGGGTCTCACAGCACAGCATCAGACACATCGCTCCAATCCAGGCTTGGTAACAGCCTGTTGTACTGGTTACCTGTACTAAGATGGCGGGTGGAAAGACCCAGTCTCCACTGAAGTGCTACTAAACCTATTCCAAAGTTTTAAGTGGCATTTAAGCGGTCAAAAAGGTTTGTTCTACACCTTGTATTTCACCCGCATCAGAGCAATACAGTATTTCTTGCTTCTATGAATGCTTCTGTGTGATTGACTTCGGGTAGCAGGGAGCTGCAGTAATGCCAGACCTGTTTCATTCTGACATTTATTTGAGCAATGAAATCCAAGGATCTTTTCTCTTTTTTTTTCCCCTATGTGCTTCACTCAGTACTTTGTGACATTAAAATCCATCACGCTGCTGGCCCCATAGTACCCATTACATTGTACATGACGACAGTGATGGGGGAAAAACTGTGTGAAGAAAACAAACAAATATACATGGCCTGAGGAAGTCAGTTTTAATTTCCTTCTAAGCTTTCTTTGATTTAGGGCAAGATTCACTTTCCTTGAATCATGTTGCAATATGTTAACCTCCCTCTCGAGGAGGAGGCAATGAATAAATGCAGTGCAGCCAGGGGCACTTCTGTTCCCATTCATAGTAGTGCACAAGATGCCTGAAGCAGCTTTCGGTAGTGCTAACCTGCTCAGCGAAGAGAAACTTCCACAGATAAGTGCCATTCCCTCAACTAAAGAAAATTAGAGAGACAATTAGAAAGATGTGTGTTTGTCAATAATCAGGAGATGGGATGAATCACAAATTCTCACAGCTCTAGGGTATGGAATAGAAGTTGCCCAGCCCTCTACCATTTCCTACACAAACTCTTGCATTTCTTTTTACTGTCCTCCCCTCCTGCTACACCCAGAAACTGATCAAAGAGGAGTCCCTGTGGCAGATGCCTTTGATTTCAGAGCCCTCCTGCACTGCTGCTAAGAAGCCAGAGAAACAAGCCTCTCTCCTCCAACAACAGGAAAGGTCACCCGAAGGACAATGCAGAAGAGCCGCCCCATCGCTACCTGCCCGCTGTCAGAGCCATAACAAACATCAGTCCCCGCTGTCACAAGTCCTATTAACCTTCAGCGGTCACTCGGCATACTCACAAAATGCCATACAGGAAGGCAATTCACATAAGCAATGTTTGAGCGTACAGTAGCAATCAAGCATCGCCAAGGATGTGCTCTCAAATGTAAGGCGGCACAGAGGCTGCAGGAGCAGCACTGACATTTAGGGGCAGATACACAGTGATGGCTCACTTAAGCTGCATGAGGCTAGCGGCTCCTTCCACTAATTTTATCAGAGACCTTTTACGTACAGTTCTAGGTGATTTGTGTGCAATCTGACTTGAACTTGATTCATATCCAATGGTCCAAAATAATAGAAAACTGAAATAGCTGAGAGCAAGTGCTCATTTTCAGTGTCTTTCTTGATGTGAGCACCATTAACATTCCCAGGTTCACTGTACTGCAATACCCATGTGCATGTATCAAATGACACTGGGTGGCTGTAGCTCTGCTCCGAGTTCAGCTCCCTTATTTGCAGTCAGAGACAAGTGCTCCTAAATGGCTCCCCATTCTCCACACCCTGAAGGCCTGAAGAAAAGTCAGCCTATGATCAGGGGAACGCATGGCATTGTTCTAATAATAAAGATGCTCAGGCTTGGTCTAGTAGCCGACTACAGGGAAACCGCTTTTAGCAGGGGGTTCGGACTAAATGATGTCCAGAGGTCCCCTCCAACCCCTATGATACTGTGATTCTGTCTTCAAGCAAAGTGTCTTTTCAGGACCCAGGGAAGTTTGCTATCCACCCAAGTCACAGTGTCTGAACTAAGGCAGTGCCAGCAGTGATGAAATACAGAGAAAGGAAAACCTCAGGAAAGAGTTAAATGGAGCGAGAAGGCTCTGAACTTATAAATGAGATTTACCTGGAATAATAAAGTAATGGGGAAAGCCAGCAAGGAATGAAAATATGAAGTTAGCAGAAAAGGAGTTCATCAAAAAAAAAAAAAAAAAAAAAAAAAGAGAGAGAGAGAGAAATGGAAGATCGTTAGGAGACATTGAGAAAGTAGAGGCATACATGGGAAGGAACAGAACACTTATAGAAAAAGTGAAAAACAAGCCATATCTCCCTTCAAGCTCTCTCCCTTCCAGAAACCTGAGGTTTCACATGCAGCTCTGCTGTTAACTTGGCCTTGCACTTGGACTGTTACTCTAAATGAAAAGAGTAAACCCACTGTGAAGCTCTTCCTTCGCTTGGGGTCTTTACAGCAGCACTCATCCCTGTGCAGTCTCTGTTCATCTTCTGCTGAGCTTAAACATCATCCTTCCTTGCTGGAGACATTAACAAGTCTCTCTCCCGTACTTGGCTAGACAAAACTCTTAAAGATTGACGTACTTGTCAGATTTATTCAGATTTGAGCAGAGAAAGAATTACTAGGAAGGAAAAAACCAGAAGAGGATTACTATATACACACCACTTCCTCTGGAAGCCAAGCTAAAAGCATTATAGATAGGCTTAGAAAATAGTTACACCCATTAATCTTTGATTCCCCTTCCTGATTCTATCAAAACTGAGCAGTGAACCATGTGCTTTCCATTTGATTTGTTATGTTCTTGGTTCAATAGGTTAAAATCTAGGACACATTCTGAAAGAGAACTGCTTGACTTGGGCAACCACAATCTGGCCGCTTGATGTTCCTCCACACTACCTGTGAGCCTTCCCTCTTCCTATGGCAAGGGAGCTGCAAGCTCTGAAGAGTCACAGCTTGGTTACACGTCTGACTCGCAAAGAGCAGTTGTCTCTATTGAAAAGCAATTTCCCCACAGGCATCTCATGTCATTAATAAGCCTAATTTGGATTTACCTAAGTCAGAGTCAGAATGTCAGGGAACAGTTTAAGGTGTTTTCAAATGCTAAGTGCTCCTCACAACACCAACAAATTTCAGCATATATGATAACCGTGATCTTTGAAAGAACAGATTGGCTGAATAAATGCAAGTATCCAGAGGCAGACAGGCAGGCTGAAGCTGCACAAGTCAAAAATACAATGCCAGAAACCACTTCTGGGCACTGGAGCCCAACCATCAGCTCCACTATGTCTGCAGAACAAGGCATTTTCCAAATCCTGCCGTTATCACAGCACAAGAACTACAACCAGCAGGCAGTTTCCATGTGCACATACAGCTTGGAGGCTGAAAGAGTTTAACAGCACGGACAAGGTCAAGTCCTGCCAGCTGGCTTGAGAGCCAAAACCCACTCTCTGCTACTGTTTAATTTAGTTGCACAGATGCTGTCCACAGCTGATGGAAGCTCTGACAGAACTTGCTCCCTCCAATATCATCCACCTTTTACTTTCTCCAACTTGAATCCTTTCCAGTTCTTTAAAGATCACAGTCCTATAATCCTACCTCTCCAACACATAGATAAAACTACCCCCAAACAGTACTCAAACTGAAAGATTCACCTCTAGACGCTAGTTATCAATCCTTTTCCAGGTCCTCCCTTTCCAAACAAGTTAGGAAACAATCTACAGAGATGATGCTATTTTGTGTCCTCTCATGCTCATCTAGATGCTTCTATATGTCTGTATTTTTAAATATGAAACATTTTGGTATATGTAACCTCCATTTTATGAGTCACACAGCTGCATTGAGGGGGTGACATGGATGAGAAGAGCAAGTCAAGACTAGATTTCAGATCGGACTGTGCGAGACATCATAATACAAGACCATGGACAGGAGATCACTCCACAGAGCTCATGCTATTCATTACATTCCCTGTGCATGCATGAGAAATTATTAAGTATACTTCAAGTACATGGCAGTCTGGCATATATGGGATCACAATCAGAAAAAGTAATAAACATTATAGGAATAGACAATAAAGAAAATGAGGAATCAGTTGATTTTAACACCTTTCCACAAGCCGTAGACACTATACACATTAAATGGCAAAAGTTTAATCCAGCGACAAGCAGCACAGTTTTAGAGGTAGAATCAGGAATTAAGCAGAATGGCATGCGTGCTGAGGATGTTCCCAGAAAACTCTGAAGTTCTTTAGAAAATGGCATTCAATTTAAAAACAAACAAGTCTATTTCAGAAGAAATTCTGTGTTACTCCCCTCAGTGAATGCCTGGCTTCATAGCTCACTTGGTAAATGCTTTCCGAGTATATTACTTCATTGTTATTGTACTGTCATAGGTGATGTACACTATTATTTTACTTAAGATGTTTTTTTCTTTAATTATCTCTTTTGAAAGCAAGTCTTTCTTACAGGTGTAGCATTACTGAAAATCTGCATTCCTGCATAGTTCTACCATTTTTGCTGACTTTGCTGATGTCTAAGAAGTTTTAAGTTTTCTTACTGTCAGGACACCTTCCTACAATATTGTTTCACTACAGTCAGCAGCGGTGTGTGTCCCTTTGGTGAGAGAAATACTATATTTCAACCTCTGATTTCTGAGCACTTTTCTCAGAGGAGCTTAATTACTTTTGTGCTTTATATCTCTGTATTTAATTTGGTTAAAAATGGAGGAAGAATTCAGAAGTTATATGTGAAAGGTAGAACCAAGAAAACAGGAGGGAGAATGGAGGAAAAAACAGCACAGTGTGCCTGAGCTCACTTCAGTAAGAAATCAGCAACAAAAGTATTGACAGCAGAAGCCACAGTGTACTTAGCCCTCTCTTTAACTCCTAAATGAACTGCCAGAATGGGAGCGACTTTTATTTGGACTCTCTAATTTTGGTAAAACTGCTTAGGAAAGGTTTCTCAATCTGCAGATGAACTTTCAGACAAAAAGCTCTTGAATCTCACAGCAGCTGATAGGTTGGTGCACAAGGTCCTAACCGTGCCTGCAGGAGCCCTGCACAGCTCTTGGCTACGTCCAGGCCATTCTCTATGTTCAATCTATCAGATCCTCGACTTGCAGAGGCTTTCCAAATCATCAGTCTTAAGTACATTTATAGCATGAGCTGGCTTGGTTTTGAAAACATCACCTACAGCAACTCCATCTTTTAGCTGAAGAATCTACGTGGTCCCAACCACATGAGAAACAGCAGATGTTAGGGGATGTAAGGGAGGACTTTGCAACGACATTAGCTTCATCTGAGATTCAAGTGACAAAACGTTGACATTCTGAACGTTTTTAAAGATGGGAGATCATTTTGCAGCTAGTTTCACCATTTTTTCAAAACCAGGCTTGTTTATCCTAGCGCTGAGTCGTGAAAATGAGGTAAGTCCTTATCCAGTCTCAGTGATCCAGCTTGTCAAGCTGTACTCCATGCTAACTCAGAAAACTTGGCAGCCTGCAAAATCTGCCTCATTGACATCTAATACTCTTGTCCACAGTATTATAATACCAGTTCAGCTACTAGAGCAAAAATCCATTTTCTCTGTTGTCAGAGACTGAAGGGCTCTTGAATTTTGTCTTCCAAAGAAGAAAAACAGACAGACAAACTGCTGTTCAGGCTGCTATGGATACTGTACTTCAAAAAATTTTGCAAGACCAAAGTCAGTAGAAATTGTACAGAAAAAAATTACATTTGTTGGGTCTGCAATCTGAGCTATGGCACTATTTCAAGGCTGATAAACCACATGAGAGCTAGATGTTCCTGGACTGTTTTGGCATTAAAGATGTGGCCAGAATAAATAGTCAAGCTCTACAGAGGAGCATTTTCACAGCTCACCCACAATCTGGCAGCTGGGTCTCACTAAACCCCAAAGAACAAAAAATTGGCTCATGCCACCTGCCCAATCCAATATTTAAACAGTAGAAACATCCCACACAATTAGGGAGATACACACCACCAGGCAGTCTGTGCACTGTATTCATGTCATGAAAAGAAAACCAGCATTGTGATTAGAGTATCTATAACATGGTATTAATTTGGCAGGGGAGGGAGAGAATCTGTGTAATCAATTTAGCAAAGACAGGGAGGCCTAAGCACCAGGTATCAGATTTTTTCAGAGATTGAGCACACAGTAGTTGCTGTTGGTCTTAATGAGGTGAGGAACATGCAATTTCTACAGCGCTGTCATAAGGGTAGGGATTGCTGAGAATTTCTGCAGCTGAGCAAAATTTCTCTATTTGAACATTTTAAAAGAATTTGCCCCCCATTAGCCCTCCCTCAAAATATATGTGCCAGTGCTGCTGAATTCATTCAAATTCAAGATTCTAAGAAGTTGAAAACAGCCAATCTCAAGATTTTGCAAGAGGAAGTGCTGTTGGTTTTTTCAGTTTGAAATGGCACTTTTTTTTGTAAAATTAACTACTCAGTTTGCATTTCAAAATACGCAAAAATCAAAATCCAAAGGAAGCAACTTGACTCATTTTCTTTATACTGGGTTTAGGGGAAAACAGAATATTTTTAAACCTGATCAAAAATTCGAACATACGTACAAGCTGGGAACTGCTTGGCTACTACAGCAATGCAGCAGGGGTTACGTGGAACAAAAAGATGGTCAACTGGGTAGTATGAGATTCTTGTAATTGTTTTTCAAGCTATACAGAAGTCAAACGAAAAACAGGTCCAGGAAATACAATTCCCCAAATCCTTTCACTGACCACAGAAACATCTGGTCTAATGGCCCCTACTTATCTCTGTTTCATCCAGGCTATGACTGGCCAGCCCAGCAACTCCACAGTGACAAACCCCAACAACCATGAGACTGAAGCTTTCCTCAGTCTCCAAAATCAGAGAGAGGGAGACATGCTATTATTAGAGTCAGACCAGTGGTCCACGCAGGTAATCTTAAGATAGCAGGCATCTTTGGCACTTTTAAATTTCAGTGTTATCTCCAGCATCAAGAGAAAGGAAACCTCATCCTCATCATTGGTGCATATCTCACCTGTTTGTTGTCTCTTTTGGGACTGGTTGCTTTTCCTGCCTTTTTTTTTCAAAATATTTTCTATTTCTCCTATTTGAGAAAGATGTTTTGGGCCCTCTAGAAGACAGATGAGCTGCAATGGGCAACCTATACCTCACAACAAACAGCATATGGCAAGAAACAATACACTACGAGGTTGCCACCCACACACCAGGTTATCCAATAAAGGACTATCTTCAGAAAGGATAAACTGAGTTTTCTCTATACAGGAGTGCAGGCTACAGCACTGAAGCTTCTGTGGACAGTGATGCTTGCAACCTACACCAAAGCAGCAGCTCCCATGCAGACATACATTCTCATCCTCTGTCTGGCTACTTCCACTCAGAACCTGATCCAACTACATCTGGTGCTGGCACAGCGCTCCAAACAGCTTTGGGTAGAAAGGGAAGTGTTTACAGAAAGGAGGCACTGCCAACTCAGATACCTTTTCATGTGCACTACACTTCATTTAAAAGCAACCCTAAGTGCCGAAGCCCCCACATTGCACCGTGGCACATCTACCCTCCTGCAGGAAGGCTTGTGACAGAGCCAGTATGTCACCTTCTTGTTAACAAAGCAAAACCACCATCCAAAGTAATTAAAACCATTCAGGATGGCCGGGTTCATCAAGACAGCCATGACTGTGACAAAGATCCTAGCTGAAGCAGTTGTGTTCAAAGCCTTTTTGTATCTTTTGCTGATAGAGAGACAGGGTTGCCAAGCTGCAGTTCAGACCTTAGGGGGAAACAAACTGCTCTCTTGAGCTCCTGTCTCTCTCCAAGGTTTAGGGCAGAGGTTACAGTCTCGGATTAAAGAACCTTAACTAAATATCTGAGCCAAAATGGGATAGGCAAAGATCTCTGGCTTTAGAAAGCTCGAGGATCTTCGCGTTTGTCAGGCCTGGGGCAAGCTCTAGAGAGGTGTGGGTGCTTTCCCAGCCTGTGATGGTGCTAACACTGACCTGCACACTGTTGCAGCTGTGGTCTGCTCTTCTATATAAAGCCAGAGTCAGTCCTTTTGCTCATGTAAGGAATCACAGGATTCATAACACCTCACAGAGCAAGGATTTTGCAGTCTCCATCAGTAAGAAGCAGGAGGCTTCTGGATACTGCTACGTATATCTGCTAATGCTTTAGGCTTCTTTCTCCTCTTGCAAGCTTCCTCCAAAACCAGAGAGCAACTCCTCCTCAGTGCTGTTTAAGGTGGCGGGAATGAGCTCCCTTAGCGGCAGCTGTTCTGATTTTCTGTCTACTCCTGTATTGTTTCTAAAGGTCCAGGTAATTACTCAAGACTGAAAAATCTATGTCAAAGCAATCAGTAGTGTCACCTCGTTGACTTCAGAGAAATTGCAACAGGAATTATCTGACTCTACAATTCTTCCTTTCCCTGCAGCAAATGGTAATAGCCTGTGCAATCCTGCCTGTAGGCAGCACCAAAGCAAAAGACCACTCCAACCACATGTGTGGGGCTTTATCACTCTGAAGTGCCACTTTTTTCCTCAAATTCTCCCAAACTTGATGGTTAATGTCAGCAGTTGGACTGAAGCAGCAAGACACTGAGATGCCCCTCATCTCAGACAAAGGATGCAAGGAGAGAACTGATAGCATCACCATTCGTTCTCCTCCCTCACTGTCCATACGCTGAGATGGGCATCAAGCATTACTGCTGGCATTAGGGCCAGCAGAGAAAATACACAATCGCAAGAGAAATTCTATGTCTGAACACATGGAAGTGCACATGGTCTACCTTGCAGCGTACAGAAGAGTGGGGAGGGATTTTAGCAGAGAGCTTTAAAGCATATGTAAATAGAACATTAACCTTCCTACAAAAGCTGTTTCATTTTTGCATTGTCTTTTCCCCAGAGATCCTTGTAGTCTAACCAAAACCTGTCTGTTGAAAGAAAGGGAAGAACAGAAAAGGAACTGTTGTGGTGGATGCTGGTCTTGCAGAACAAGCCAGCCAACAATGTGCAAATAAAAAAAAAAATTCTCCTGGAGCAGGAGGCTTGTTCATCATTTACCTCATCTGTTTACCCTTGGGCTATCATTATATTAGCGACACTTCCCAACTGAGCTGGAGCACCTGGTAACTATAGTAACCACATTTTCATATCTGCCCATAAATTCCCTTGGTTCTAATTAGGGCACTCATTTATAACAGTGATGACAATGTGAGAAATGTAACTGCAGACTTTGCTCAGACACGATCACCTCTCTCTCCCTCATTTTGCAGAAATGACCTAGATCAGAGCTGTTCTTACACCAGAAGATGTTCCTTATGGCATAAAGCCTACCTTTACCTGCAACGCCAATCGCTTTGTAGCCATCTGCTACATTGCCCATCTCACTTTCTAAAAAGTCTGCTCGTCCACCGTCCAGTTCAAATGAAAGTCTGACTTGTCTTCTTGCCAGGAAGCTTCACACCAGGCTGCATAAACATGGTTTTCTTCATAGAAGGAAAAACTCACACCTAGCCTACAACAAAATCACACGCACAGCACAAACACAAATTTTACAAACAGCGAGCGGATGCTATTATAAAGCAAAAAGGCTATGCAGTTCAATTTACAAATCTACCTGTGCAATCTAGATAGCTAAGACAGAATAAACCACGTCATCAAAAATAAATGACAGGGAAATGATGAAGAGGGAATGTGCAAGAAATCAAGACCAAGTAATAAACAATTGCAAAGTTCAATGGCTCAGTGTATTTCACCACAAATTATTTCCTTCTCCATGAAACAATAAAACTTGGTGAACAATTTGAAGTCTGTTGACGTGATTTAAAAAGATGGATGAGCTGGTAGGTAGTTGAGAGTGTTTGTTTTATTGTTCACGGACTCACTGTTCAGAAGTACATTTGTTTTGGAGTCTATGTGAATCATTGTCAAAAAATGACAAATCTCTTTCTCACTTTAGGCTACGCTGTGCAGGCCTTACATGAATTTCTTTTGCTAAAAGACAAAAAAAAAAAAAAAAAAGACATCACATCTGTGTATTGGCATAGATAAGACAGCAAAGCTCATCTCAGCAGAGATCAAGAGTACAGGGTTGCTTTAGCTTCAGGTTTTAGGGGACTGGTTGCCATCGGAAAATTTTCCCTTGCTAGAAGACCATGTCAATGAGTGTAACTTAAACATGGCTGTCAACAAGAATATCTCAAATTGAACCTTCCTCCACATTCCCTCCACATGCCCTAAAGGCCAAGGGAACAGGGCAAGTAAACATACTGGAGATTCTGCTGCTGCTGTTGGCCATTTCCATTTCAGATTATTAAACATTCCAGCAGTTGCCCTGTTTGCCTTTCCAAAGCAGCCACCTCTTGTGACAGGAAAAGAGATGACAAGCTCTTCAGTGAGCTCGTGTTAACGATGTTAGTCCAGGCTACTAAGGCTTGATGATTGACCTTCGCCATGGTTTCTGAGGCCAGATGATCCTCAGCAAGTGGAAAGGGTGTCAATCTGCTGATTGGCAAGCAAAAAAATGAGACTGCATCTTTCATAAAGGATGCCATCCAAAGGGACCTGGACAAGCTCAAAAGGTGGGCCCATGTGAACCTAATGAGGTTCAACAAGGCCAAGTGCAAGGTGTTGCACTTGGGTCAGGGCAATCCCAGATATGCATACAGACTGGGAGAACTCCTTGAAAGCAGCCCTGCTAAGAAGGACTTGGGGTTCTGGTGGATGAAAAGCTGCACATGAGGCAGCAGTGTGCTCTTGCAGCTCACAAGGCCAATGGTACCCTGGGCTGTGTCAGAAGAGTGCTGGCCAGCAGGGAGAGGGAGGTGATTGTCCCCCTCTATTCTGCCCTTGTAAGGTCCCATCTGGAGTCCTGCATCCTGGCCTGGGGCCCCCAGTACAAGAAGGATGCAGAGCTGTTGGAGCAGGTCCAGAGGAGGACCACAAAGATGATCAGAGAGCTGGAGCACCTCTCCTACAAAGACAGGCTGAGGGAGCTGGGCTTGTTTAGCCCAGAAGGAAAGAAGGTTCTGAGGAGGCCTCATTGTGTCCTTCAAGTACTTAAAATGACTGAAGGGGGACTGACTTTTTACATGCATAGATAGTGATAGGACAAGGGTGTAAACTGAAAGAGGGGAGATTTCGATTAGCTGTTGGGGAAATTTCTCACAGAGAGGGTGGTGAGGTGCTGGTACAGGCTGCCCAGAGAAGTTGTGGATGTCCGATCCCTGGAGGTGATCAAGGTCAGGTTGGATGAGGCCCTGGGCAGCTTGATCTAGTGGGTGGCAACCCTGCCCATGGCAGTGGGGTTGGAACTAGATGATCTTTGAGGTCCTTTCCAACACAAGCCATTCTATGATTCTATGATAAGAAAGTTATCCACATTCCCACAGCTAGTGCCAAAATTCAGGGACACGTTCACACCGACTTGGAAGGTATTTCACTACATTTTCTACATTGAGATCCACTGGCATAAGGTGGGATGCTGTGGTCACACTCCCCCATTCCTGCATGCCCTGCTTACAAACCTAATACTGACTAAGAGGAATGGCCTCTTGTTAGCCCATTGAAATGTCACCTGCCACCGGTGAAAGACAGCATAAGTACCTCTCCTCCAACTCCCCAGCTGATTTACATTAAGGTTAAAAGCGCCCTGGGCAGAGTTAGGGGAGGCAGCCCCAGGCTGTGGGTGTAAAAAAATGCATCTCCCAGGTCAGGAGGTACGAACTGCTTTGACAACCAACAAATAGGTGCAGATGCACATAAACACCTCAGGCTTTCCATGCTACTCAGCAGGAAGACCTTTCACTGGTGCATCTATTGTCCTTGGACACTCAGTCCACTGCTAACGTACACTGAGAAAGCCCCATAGATTCAGTACAGCCACAGGTTCCATCTAGCCACTTACCTAATGATCTTTCTTAATGTTTGAACAAGTGTGGACATTTTTCACATGGATTATTGCAGGAACAGAAATATTCTTTGTAGGTAGCGTTTGTTCAATGCAAGCTATTCTATTGCTTTACCAGTTCTTTACACCGGAGTGAACAGTGTTATGATGAGAAAATGTTAACTTGAGTGAACCGCTGAAGAAAGATCCCAGTTATTTGCCAATTTAGTCATCAACCACCATTTAGAAGTGTGGATGGTAAACATGTTGATGATCAAATTCTAATATAACCACAAAAATTGATTTAAGATGCTGCCAAATGCAAAGCACAGTAACATTCAATACCACATATGCTATTTCATAAAATTAGTGAAAAGTAATTTCAGTCACTGCCAGGCTGGGTTAGTTTTTGAAGCAAGCCACAGTTCATGAGATGCTGTTTGGGACTTGGGAGGACAGTAGCCTGCTGCAAGTGGTGTCACTCATTACTGTACTGTCACTGCTCTGTCAATCTCTTATTGACTTAGGCTGTAGACCGCTAAGACAGACAGGCGCATGTGGTACACATGATGCATAACGAGGCTCCAGTCTCTATGGGAGCCTCTAACATTGCCCATAATACTTTGTCTACTGGCACTCCCCATTTTCATTATGAGGGAACTCTCTCAAACTGTCAAAATCTTTCCAAATGACCTCACAGTAACTACTGTAGTCTACAGTAGTTCTTCACTGATTAAATATAATCAAAATGTGAAAAGTACAATTCTTTACTTGATTCTCCTAGTTAAGCAAAGCAAGTCTTTGACAGAAAAATAATTGCCCAGAAAAACAGGAAAAATGTTAATTAAAAATAAGATCAAATAAACGCTTTCTACTCGTTCTTACAAGCTAGCTGCATTGTAAAGACATTCGTTACCTGCTGTAATGCGTGGCTTGCGAGACCCCCACATAAGGTTAAGCATTTCTTGGTAGTTGCCTGGAAACGGTGCCAAAGATAGTTTGTTCTCATTAAGGGCAAATAATACAGGGAGATTGTTACAATTGTATGTCTGAATGTTTAAACCAATTCATTTTGGATGTATTTTCTCTCTCTCTAAAGATGCAAGTTCTGAAATTTTACCAGAACTGTTGGCAGAAAATAAGTTTAAACTTACATGCACGAGTACACACACAAAGTAATTTGAAATGACCCCTATTACTATTACTATTCTTTAGCCTAATTAGTGCTGAGCAGGAAACAATTGTCCCTATTTGGAGAAGCTTTTGAGGTTTTAGTGGTTTTTCCTTTGTGCTCTGTATTATGTGAAACAAGGTGCTTTTTACAGAAGTTCTCTAAAAAGAGGAAAAACACCTCTCAAAGCTGCTGCTTGGAAAATGAATGGGAAGAGCAGCATTCCAGCCCAAAATAGCTACCAGTCCAGAAATTAAGAAAGTCCTTCTTGAAAAGGGAACCCCCAAGTTTAGTCTTTGTTGCACATTTCACTGAAACAAGACTACTGTGCTGGGTACAAGTGAGGGAGGGATGCATGTGCTCATCTGGGGACACACTGGGACTTTCAGGAAGGACGGTCATGCACCAAGCCCTGTGACACCTGCTGTTTTTCCCATAGGATTAATCTAATGAAAAATAAATGCTGCAACTGGATTCAGATTCTCTGAAACAAATTTTTTTTTCACTGCACAGAGTTCACTGTTTTGGCCCTCTGCATCATGTCTGCTTTGACTTTGCCCAGTTAACAAAGCTGCCACCCCAACTTGGTTCCGTTTGCTTTCCTTTACTACCAGGGAAAGACGTGGTTAATCACAGGAAGCACAGACCAACCAAGGAACTCTCCTTAGAAACTGATGACGGCATGAAGCATCTCAGCTGCAATTATAACAGTTTTAACTGTTTCAAACTTCAGGTCATTGAGAAGAAAAAAACAATACATTTTGGACTGTGAAGGTATCTATTCATAGAGTATTCCAGCCATTTCCTTTTGGAGATCAGCAGGTAGAGAGGTGGATGTATTTGTGATATGTAAGCGCCCCAGCTGGCAACCCTGCATGCTCGTTTAACACTTTATCTGTAGCTTGCCTGTTACATCAGATTTGCCTTAGATTTGCATAATCAATTTTGAATTGATTTGAGGGAGGAGAGGACTGCAGTGCTACATGTATCAGATGTCTTTACTATGGCCAGACTCAGGAAATGCCTGTTCCCATCAAGAGATACACAGCCTATCACTGGAAAGCATTGCTACATTTAGTACCTATACTAAACATAACGAAGTCCAGTCCATCACATGAAATTGTCTTCCTCCTCTTACAAGAGAAATACAACAGATTGGTAGGATGAATTAAGTAAGAATAAGAGGGGAAAAAAACAGACCATTTTGTTTAAGCTTTTTTGTTTACTCAAAGGGAAAAACACACACCACACTAAAGATGACTAATAGCAGGGAAACACCTTCCTGAATCCCCTCTATGAGAATAGCAGGAGTTACATGAGGTTGCCATGAAGGCAGCTTAGTGACCTGTACCTCTACAAAAAAGGGAGAATTTATCCATTTTTTCCTAAAGAAATACACACTCCACTTTACAGAGAACTTTACGCATACCTGGATCAGCCAGCCAGCCAGATAGATACCACCAGACAACAAGCAGATTTTATAAACAACTGAAGAAGTTTGCCATCTGTTGATGCTGGAAATAAGGGACGAGTACAAACCCCATCCCACTAAGGGAAGTAAAGATAAAGGCTTATGCCAGATCATGAAGAATGCACACAAGATAGCCACTGGCAACAAAGCTATCCACAGAGGATTGCTTCTCTCCTGTACTCACTGCAAAATCAGTTTACCAGTGAACAAATGGAAACTGCTTAAAGAGTGAATACAAGATATTAGAAAAGAACAGCTCAGTTGGAAGGGACCTACAAAGATCAACACGTCTGACTGACTGACTACACTTCGTGACTAGCCAGCTCTGTTACTTTCCCTGTCTTCAGAAGCTTTGCATTTTCAGAAAGCATGGGGCAGAAAAGAAAACGCATGTACAAGAACCTTACAGATATAAACTGCCACACACAGAAACCGGCTCACGTTCATGGCTTCGGGGGCTGCTGGAACAAACTCTGGTTGGTGTATACATGCTCATCTTAAATTATTCATGGCAAATAACTCTCACTGTAAATTTGCCTCCTTTCTCTACTGACCATTGGAAATCAGAATACATTTGCAAGCCCAATTCCATGCATGCTTGTTGGATGGCTACAAAGATAATTTTTCACACAATGTAGAGTTTTAGACATTTTCAAGCAGTCATTTGTACTCACAACGTGTTACGTCTAAGTTGCGTGTCTTGCATGTCTGTCTCTTCTCTCCAACCAGAAGAGTGAAACTTCCTAAAGAGAGAAATATAAAGAAATGAATGAACTATGTTCCTCTGACATGTTATCAAGAGATGTACTTATATTCTTTCCGTTACATTAGTATGTCCTTATTATAAATTCAAGCCTCATACAAAAACTCAGCACAAAGTCCCTCATGCAGATTTGAAACTGCATTATCTTGCAGTGGCTCACTGCCAAAAGGGAAATTTTACCTGTGGCAATTGAAAAGCAGACCCAGGAGTAGGCGAAATGAACTGCAATTGAAGCGCAATGCTTATATGCAAATGCTATTTTGCAACATTTGACCCCCTTCCAGCAATAACACTCCAGTGCCTTGTGCAAGACGACAGACAAACCTGCTCTAAGTGGGCTTTTTGACAATTTAGAAAGTGTTCTAGTTATAAATTAAAATTTTAAGATTGATGGAGAAAAGTTTGAAAAATATGTCCATAATTCCATTAAATACATTTTATGGTTCAGTCTTAACTCTGGTTCCTTTTAACCAAGGACAAGTGTGTCTGCAGCAAGGGGCTTAATCTGGCCACCAACTAGTGTTTTTAGCCCAGTGTATCAACATTTGTAATCTTTTTATTTATAAACATTAAGAGCAGACTTTTAAGTAGAGTAGCTAGCACACAGCACCTTCCTTGGATGAAAAGTCATAAGGCAGATGGATGGACATATCTATAACCACAGATAACTGCTAATGTAGCTATTAACACTCAACAACGTGACACCAGTTTGGGATGTTTTCTGGAAGAATTTATTTTTATAAATAAAATGTTGGCATCCTGAGACTGATGTAATCCTGCTGCCATGGAACGGAAGACATTTAAAGGGACACTGACTTTACTCTTCCTTCATCTCTCTCTTCTGAAGTTTCAATAATAAACCCTTCCTCTCATTTTGAAGATGCAAAATTGACATGAAAATTTGCTATATGACTCTGAATCTCAAAATCTGCTTTCTTTTAATTTTCAGTTTTTAACACAAGGAGACTGATTCATAATGGAGGCATTTAGGTTTTACTTGAGCAAATTCCTACTCTGGCCAGAATTAAGTTAAAACTGGCCAAAAGTGAGGGAGAAAAGAGTACAAGAGTAGAAATCTTCTTTCAAATAAGTGTGTCCATAGCAGCGGTGGCCATAAGCATGTGTCTATCCAGATGCTTATTCAAGGTCCATCACTATGACATCAGAATTTTCCATATGTGTAAAAACTATAAAATACAGAGTAGGGTAAAGAAATCTTCCCATTTCCTTAGAGTGTCTGGCAGGATTCAGAGCTTCAGTAAGAGCAACTGAGTCTTCATCATGTAATGAAAGACAGCTTGGTCCTTGCATCCTTCTATAACTCAAGTGGGCAGATCAGAAGCAGTGCTGCAAGAAAACAATACAATTGAGAGCTGTTTTTTGTTTTTAGGTGATATTGATGTGGTCTTCCCCAAAGGTTGCCTATAATAAAGTCGCTAGGTTAAGGCTGTCAATGCATTACCGAACTTTAAAGGAACCGTCCTTGCCTTTTACATACAGAGCCTACTCTTTAACACGCTGATTACATCATCCCATGCTGTTCAGATATGCACACACACATTCATATAGACTAAGAGATCTTTTCTAGTCTACCATGTAAATACCTGCAGCCTGATTGTTCCTGTAAAAAGAATAAAGTATGTTATTGTAAAAAACTATTGCTCATAAATATTTTTGGATTTTTTAACATTCTAATGCAGTACTGATAATAAACAAAAAGGCTTTTCACTGCAAAATAAGACTATTTACAAAATTTATAGTGTAGTTTTAACTTATTTGTCAATTCTTTGCTTTCTTAACAGATTGCTTATTTCTCCCAGGTGAGGCCAAAATAGCGAAAGGGGAAAAATGCAGTACACAAGGAGCAGACTCTTTCAGTCATTAGGGTCGTTTTCACTGGCAGCTCTCCCTCTGTTTTCATCTGTGAACTTTCTAAGGTAATGGCCAATCTCAAGGCATGTGCTCAAGTAATAATTTCATGATAAAACTAATCTTTCCAATAAATAGCTCTCTGAAACACTCTATTTCTCATTTTCAAAGAGCCAGAAGAACTATGCTAGGATATCTATTTTTCTAAAATTGCCCTCCAAGTCTTCCTTATTCTAATGTGATGCTCAGAATCCTTAGCAAATAGGAATTGCATCTAGAAGAGGAGAAAAAAAAACATAGCAAAAACAAATGTAACTTTAGAAAATCACCGATGTAAGTAGTTTCATTTCTTGTACTAAAAACCATTTGAAAACTAATCTACTGCATATTCTTTCCTTTCAGAAAATGTAAATAGATCTTTCAGTTTGAATACCTGTGAAAGCACAACCACTATAATGTTGATAAGCCACGTTGCTCATCGTTTGATAACTTCTGATACACTGCAATCTTACATGTAGCTCCACAAGAACTGTTGAACCAAACTGTACCCAAACCAGAGTAGATGTTCTTTAGAGAATTCGGCAACAGTAAGAGTGATGAGTATATTTCTTCCACTAACATCTCCCAAAGTGGTATAAGAACACATCGCAAATAAAGGCAACTAAAGGAATTATGTTGAAACAGACAGATCATATATTTCTTTTATATTTTTTGCAGCATAAGGCAATTGCCTCTATTTGTTGAGTGTACACTTACACAGTCCACACTGCAATTCATAGTACATCCTCTAATATGTCATCTGATAAGCCTTTTTTCTGAGTACTTCCAGCTCCCTCTGAAATCGAAGGTTGTTCGTAATTGAGAATAAGAACAGAAGCAGTGAGCATCTCTCTGTATTCCAGAGATAACATGGCTCCATAATGTCTAAGCAAATCGGTACATACACCTTCAACAATCACAAAAAATTAACAGATTTTTCTTGTGTGCTTACTTTATTAAATCAAGTTTTAATCGTTCCCAAGACAGCCCTGGTTTGTTAGTCTTCATGAACTGTCGTCACGTCCTTTCCACACAGTGAGTGGCGGGTGGTAATACCAGCTGCCAAGAGCTTAAAGAAGGGTAACTTTGGTAAGAAAGAGGTAGAAAAGGGGCAGCCAGTATTACTGGGACATGCTGAGCCCTACTTTTGGTACCACAATATTTAATACTCATTCCAGCAAAACTGGCTGAGCCTGTTCTCTTGGAAGATCATATTCAGATTTCTTTCACAGGCTTAGAATATTATTTTGAGGTTCAGCCAGTGTCTCAAAAGTCAAGTATACCTGAGTAGAAACTCAGGACTGCAAGTTTTGCTCACAGACTCAGTTCTGGAAGTGCCATATTTGCCCTAACTGGCCTACTACCTCCAAACTGTTCCTGGCTTTCCTAGGATGGACGCTACTCCACACATTTTGCAAGTCTTGCTTTTAACTTCTGCCTGAAGCCAGTGGATTGACTCTGTGTCCTCCAGCTAAGCCACCCTTCAATCCTTCCTCATTGTTTCGGAGAAACTGCCACTTCCTCCGGAAATCCTCCAGACACAGCAACCTATCGCTTCCTTTTGGCTGAGAGAAATGCTCATCCTTGAAAGGTAGAAGCCATAGGTCAAGTGACAGCACTGTAATAAATCTTCATTTCCTGCACAATACCCTGAAGGTGATCGGTAAGTCACACTAAAGCCACTCCACAGACAGACCTTCACGAAAAAACTAATTTAAATTTTAACTCCAAAGTCACCGTCAACTTGATTCCCATATACAAACATCTTGATTCAATATAGCAAGGTGCTTGTAAATCTTGTGAGTGGTACAGAAGGAGCTAAAAGATTTATTTTCAGTGAGCAGAACTCACGTCCATCTATGAAAGGCATCCATCCTTGGACTCCTGGAACCTTCCCTCCTTTCACTAATCCCAAAGAGTAAAATACATGTAGACACCAGCAGTTAACTTTCCGGTGGAAATGGAAGAAGTTTCGGAGAAACCTAAATGTGGATATTTCTATCTTGTTCCCAACAGCAATTAAAGGTAAATAGCCCCACATTTTTAATAGCAGAAAGGAGCGCTGCAAAACTAAGGTAACTTTTCCTTGTCTGTACAATCCATGTGAAATATTCAGAGGGAACTTATAAAGGTAAAACTTTGCAACACTCTAAGTGGTCTAAATAGGCAGTCAAAGAAAATTCACAGCTTCTTGAATAATCAGCAAGCAAACTTGAATAACATCAGTCTAAGCGATAACTTCTATGGATTAGATAGCATTTATTCTTCAGAGAAATCTGAAATTCACATTGTGTTGAAGGGAGTCTGTCACCTTTGGCAGAGAGAGTGGGAAGTGGGTTTTCGTTTGAGTAAGCAAAAGATTTCATGTCTATTTGGCTATGCTCAGTGCAGTGCAGACACAAGGTTCTTTAATGCAAATGTTAAAGAAAATGCCAGAAATGACTGCAACTCAGCTGTTAGACCTTATGTCAAATGGTTTAATTTGTAGGTTTACTCACAAAGTCTGTTCCAGGTTGAAGATAATGCCTGTTTCAGTGATACTACCCACTAAGCAGGGAAAAAAGGGAGCTTCAGGAAGATACAGAAACATTGGTTATCTGCTGTCCTTTTTGCTTGTTTCTAAACTGAAGGTCTGACACTCAGCCTGCCCGTATCATTTTGTACCTTCACTCCAAGAAGCAACCTCTCTCCAAAACTTAAACATGAAGACCCTTGTACAGAAAATACTGAACAATGGGAAAATTGCCTTTGATTTTAATGGTGCTGAGAATTTACTCTATGAGCAGCAAATGTCCTCTGACTTCACCTTGCTTGAAGTAATGTCTTGGGTAGTGCTGGGGTGTGGGCTCCTTCCAGGAGGAACGGGAAAAGACAGCATCTCCAAAGTGGGAGTCCACTCACTTCATGAGTGTCTAGACCCATCTGCTGTCTACCTGAGACTGTCTACAGGTCTAGCAGGACTTCTGGACTAATACAGCAAGGTGAGAAAAGTCCTCCAAAAATCCCATTCCAGATTTAACACTTTGTTTCTGCTTCCATATTATTCATCACACTATTTCTCACAATTGCATATATTCTTCACAAGCACTCACTAGTCATGAAAAATGACTTTTAGCCTTTGAACTGTCTCTAAACATTTCATCTCCATTATGTGTTATTTTTGTGGTGCAATTGGTCTGCTTAATTACTTGCTTCTGTCTTCTTGTGCCCTCAACAGATGGCTGAACGCACTTAAATCAAGAGAATAACTGAGCTGAAAAATAACAAACACTTTTTAGCTGAAGAAAGACAGATAGTACACTTGGCAAGATTTTTACAAATTGCCACTATTTAAATATTTGTGAGCAGTGAGTAGGTTCCACACTCAAGCTGCAGAGTTTTGTATGTGCTTATCTCGTCCACAAAAGCAGCTGCTGCACATACAACTCCCTTCTGTTTAGCTAGGTTTACTTCCATTAAATTCAGAGCAGAAAGAGCTGCACAGCTATGGGCAGCAAGCATGTGGAGAGTTTTGGGGTGCTGGACAATGGGTGGCTTCTTGAGACAGGACAAGAAAAGCATACAAAGCTACAGGTTGTATTTTTAACCTTGGGATGACAGAAGCAATGAAGGAGCAGGTTGTAGCCCTGAAGATTCATCTTTCAGCTCTAAAAAAAAAAACCCTTGCAGGTGTTACTTGGCCCTGAACAGATGCTACAGCTCCAGCCATAGCTCAGGCATAACCACCTCTGCAAACAATGCCTTGTGTTACCACACACTCTACAGAGCCTCAGAGTTACTTGAAAGGCACCGTATTACTTATTTCTGACAAAAATTACCCAATTTTTCTATCTCTTTCTCTGCAACTTTCCCTGAGTAGTACTGAAGTGCCTGGAAGTTACTTGAAAGCAAAACTCCTTTTTTTAATAAATAAATAATTAAAAAAAAAAATAGAGAGAGAGGGGGGGAGAGCTTCATAGTAAAGGCAGATTTTTCCTTGTCTATAAATCACAAAAACCTCCTGAAAAGTAACCAGAGCTTCACCTCAACAGACTGACAGAAATCCCACCATTCCTGATAAGCAAGTATGCAAATTTTGCTCTGGCTTAAAAAAACAACAAAACCACAAACGTCACAAAATCCTTCAAAATTCAGTAGGCATGACTAGAGCCATAAATGTCAGCACTACTGCAGTGAAATGCACTTGGATGGACAACATCCCACTGCCAATGCAAAGCAGTTTTGGAAACTCAGTGTTCAATTTTCAGCTGAGTGATGTCCTGCCTGAAGTCAACGGCGAGTCTGCCTGTCCAACCAGTTATTTCAGGAGGGCTGTGTTCAGCTGGCTGGACTTTCCCCCCACTGCTCATGTGTCCCTGCCCTGGCTCCTAGTTCTCATTTACTCACTCGGATAAGGGATGCAAAGTGGATGTCACTTGCTGCCATGCCAATGGCTTTTGCTCAGCACCACCCAGCCAGGAGTGCTCTACTCAACAATCTGTGCTAAGTTTGGGGTGTTTGGCAGAAAAGTCTAGCTTTCAGTATGGCTTTATTTAGGTTTCCTTTAGCCCTTTCAGATGCCTTCTGCCTTTTCTAAATGCACACGATATAAAAAAGAATTCCTTTACAGAACCCCCCCCCCCCCCCTTTTTTTTTTTTCCTCTCTCTCTTTGTCAATCACGATGAAGCTAAGGTTGTCTCTAAGCTTCTCTTTGCTTTCAAACAAAGTTTCACACTTTCTGTCTCAATTCTGTTACATGCTTGTCAATCCCATTTGCTCCTCAGCGTGGATAAGACCAGACTGGCTCTGCTTAGAAACAACAGGCTTTTCTGAGAGTTATACTATTTCCTGAATATTTTTCAGATTTCTTGCGGAGTGAATTGACTGCAGAAGGCACAAAGCTATTTTTAAATCCTTTTTTTTTTTCCTTCTCATCTGCCCCAGATTAAGACTCAAAGGGATTTAGAATAGATGCTCCCAACTCATAATAGTTTCTCATACATTAATACCTAAGGTCATCGCTATCAGAAGCTTGAGATGTTCCACATTCTGTGATGCAAGTTTAACTTCAGTTTTTCTTTCTCTGAATTTTAAAAAATATTAACTGTTTATCGCCGTGGATCTAAAATTTCACAGTTGCAGAGCCTGAATCACTCTGATGGGAACAAAGCTCCCGAAGTATGTCATCTCCTCTAAGAAACCCAGTGCTTTGAGAGTGAGATTCATCACACAGATCATTAGGAAAGGAGTCTATAGGGTGTTTGGTTACCCTAAATTTTCAAAAGCATTCATCAAATACAAGACGAGACTATACAGTCAGAATCTGTTTTAGTGAACATAACGCGTTACTTCTTCAGTACCTAGCCAGGCTCTGTGTCACACCCAGAAACAAATCTCTGAAGAATGCCAAAGCACAGAAAAACATCCCCAACAGGAAAGTTATGCCAAGTGTACATAAAACAGTATGAGCATGCATGAGTATGTGCACACGTGAGAACAGGTGTGTGATGTGACTGTGTGTGCATGACAGCATGGGAGGGTGCATGGGAGAGACAACTCAGCCCAGTGACCAAACATAGCTGTCACACTTGCCAAGCAAGATGCCCTGAAGGTGTGAAGGAATGGAAGGAAGTATCATTGCAGGAGCAGACAGACCTAGGAACTGTTTTGCCATTGCTTTCCTATGTCTAAGTACTCAAACAGCACAGTTCCATCATTCCCCTGTGCTAACGTGCTTGTTCTGTGGCACGTTGGAGAGCCAGAGAGCTTTGACACAGGCAGGTAAAAGTGTTACTGCATTAACTCAGGACGAAGATGCCCTGAAGTTTAAGACTCCTTTAATCTACCGAAGGGTGAGGTGTAGATGTTGTAATGACTTACACATCATCAGATAATAGCTGACAGCTGCTGATTGCCATCATTAGAGAGAAGGCTGAACACATGAATTCCACAGGGAGCAATGGAGAATACATGCTGGAACTTCTCACTGGTAGCTGCAGGAAAGATGAGAAAGAAAAGACCATGGTGGGACAAACTCCACAGGTTAGTATCTAAAATTAGATGCCATGCAGACCAACTGCCTCCACAGCGGGGATGCATTTGGAGCATGTAACAGCAAGAGGCAATGCCTCGTAACTGAAGGAGGCCACAGGTAGAGAGAGGAAAGAAAAACCTGCTATCTGGTCTAACTGAATGGGGAGACCAAGATGGCACAGGGAATAATCTCAGTGGGATAAGCTGCTGAGGAGAATGCAGTGCTTGAATTTTTTTATTATTATTATTTTTATCTTTACTCTGTGAGCTCTTGGCTCTGTGTCACAGTAACAGCTGAAGGAGCTCATACTTACAAACTATACCAGTGAGAGCTTGAGGCAGCTCCAGAGGAGAAGGGACTGGGAAGACTGAATGGAGAGTCTGCTGAGAACAGTGTGCTTGCATTTTCTCCAAGTGCAGCCAGGCATGATGCTGCAAGAATTTCTCCAGGAAGTGCAATGTAAAAAAATTGAGTTTTATGCTACTGAAACTTTTTGGGTCAAACACAGCAGGTAGTTAGGGACAAAAAACAGCATGGGAAGGGGAGTGAATTCTACACGTGAAATACCTTCTTTCCCTCTTTTATACATAAGTGTTCGTCTCCTCTGTTTTAAAAAAGTTTCTTTTAAAATTGTAATAATTACAAAATAAAAGCATTTAAAAAAATAGAACTGATGAAGTGAAATGTTTAGATCAATATAAAATGGTTTTGGTTTGTTCCCCCTCCCCTCCATTCCGTTAAAAGAAAGCAAAAATAAGTTCTCTGGGACAACCATATTGAATGCTGAACCAAAATCTTGTTTTCCCAACAGCTCTCCTCTGGCTCTGCCAGTCCATTAATGCCTCCCAAAGCCAGGCATTTTAAAAGCTAACATAACCTGGCCAGTTTTGAGTCAGAGGCACCAGAACATCTCAGACACCAGGCATCTTAGACAATAACAGTTCCCATCCATCTTTACAAATAAGGATGGTTAACTAGAGTCTGGCCATACAAATAGTAAGGATTTCTTCAATTTTTCTACTTAAATTACTTTTTTTACACTACAGGTAGCATAAATGATAAAAGTCAGGTCTTTCTCTTCCCACCTGAGAGCCTTTTTGGTTCCAGGTCAAGCATTTTCAGGGAGAACTCCAAAAGCAGGGAGAAATGCCCTGAAACAACCCCTGGCAAAGTCCTTTGGGAACATTAGGGTGCTGGTTTGTATTTAAGAGATAATCTCTATTTTACCCAAGCATGAAAGGAAGAGCTGTTTACCAGACGTTTCAAGTTTCAGACCACTCACCTACTGTTACTGAGCACCGTGTGTTCAGGCATTGCAGGAGCTCTTCCAGTTGGCCTCGAACCAATGCCTGGGCAGTTCCTAGCATACGACAAAGTTCCTCTGGCTGTACATCACGAGGATGGCACTGAAGCAGAAGTACCTTTCTAGCAGTTTAGTCCCTGAACACTGACTGCTTACCTTAAATCTCCAGTATATTGAATATTTTGATACAAGCTGTGATAACGTACTCTACCCAGTGCATGAACTCCGCTTTCTCAGCTTTCTACTAGGTTTTCTGTGTGACCTAGGGCAAATCACTCAGTCTCTCAATAGTTTATTTTCCTACATGTGAAGCAGAAAAAAAATTTCCTCTGGTCCCCCCCTATTTTACTTCATCATCAGCAGATGTTTGAGAGCAGGATTATCCTTTAGATATTTATGCCTTGCCTCATGTAGACCTAAGTCATAAACACAACTGAACAACATAAACAAAACCTAACTGTTTTTAGAGGGCACATTTCTTCTGAATGCTGTGTCACATACATCAGGTTTTCTTCAAGGTCAAGATTTTGTTTGATATCTTTGAGATGAACAAACAAAGGTAAATGGGAAAAAGAAAATGTGCCCCAAATGAGAAATTGCTGAGACTTCTGTATAAATGTTTCCATCTACTCCTTCAGTTGGCTATGGATTTCCTTTATTTAATCTTTTACAACCATATAAACAAAAAGATGAATCCAACTGCCTCACATTTCTAAATGAAAAAGAGAAAGCCAAAACATGGTAAAAATCATAGCATCCAGTCAATGTTAGTTTGAAGAGACTGAATCGTATATGAAGCCTGTAAATTATGAAAGAAGTAAATGAAATGCCAATACAGATTTACTTTTTTCCTGGTGAGAGCCATAGTTCTAAGACTGCAAGCTTCTTTCTGCTAAGTGCTGCATCAACAGAAAACAAATGGTCCAGTTGGTCTAGGGAGTAATGACAAATGATGATGAAAATGAACAATCATTACTGGTTTACACAGTAGGGGCCAAGGCTCTGAAACTATCTACCCAAGGTTAGAGAAGTAGCTTGCACCAGAGCTAGGACTTGAACTCAGCCTTTCAATATCATCACGTAGATATTTGGCTCTTCTTCCTTAAGTAGATAGTATGCTTTTTTAATGCTTAACTTCATAAAATTGGAGGGGAAGGAGAAATCAATCAAAAAAATACAAACCAAATGCCAGGCTGAAAAGCATGCGCTTCCAGTGTAATCTTGAACACAGACTATTCTTTCTGATACTTGAATTTAAACAAATAAACAAACAAAAGAACAAAACTGGTGAGCATAGGAAAAGGTAAAGGGGTTCTGAGCAAGGTATAATTACAGTATCACATGCAGAAGTCAAGGAGAAAAGGTACAGCTGTCAGAGAAAAGGAGTTTGTTTCTTCTTTGCTCAAAAAGAGATCAACCAAGTTGCTGGTGTAGCCCTTTTTCTGAAATTCTCCCTTTCACGAGCAGAAACACCAAGGTCACTCTGCAATCAATAACTATTGCCCCCTGAATTCAATAGTCCCCTCTTGTTCCTGTTCAAAGGCTGCCCAGCAGTGGCTGGTGGCCCTACAGCAATTCCGTGGTGTTACCTGCTCTCCCTGGGGAACAACAGCATGCTTGAAAGTATCTCACTACACAGCAAATTAAAAGTGACCTGAACAATGGCCTATAATAGCAGGGAAATGACATTTGTGGCCCTTTTTGCTGTTATGAGATATATAAAGAAGATACTCAGAAGAACTGATGTAATGCAGTACAGCTCCAGTAAAGTCAGTAAAATGAAGCCAAATGGAATTGAATGAGAAACCAGCCCTCTTCCAGGGAATTTTTTGTTTTGTTAATTTGCTTGTAAAAACAACTGCAACAGAAGTAAAATATAACCTGAACACAGGTCAGCTACTAATCTAATACCGACTTCCCATAAATGACTGGAGGCTTTACAGACTTAATCCACGTACAACAGAACTCAGCATTGCCATGGAAACAATTACAATTCAAAGAACAAAATGCAATTGATATCAAGCCATTCAGAAAGCATTTAAAACTTGTTATGCACTTAAAGTACAAGGAAATTAGTTTGCTAATTAACACACTGTTCCCAACCATTGTGATTTCTTTCTTTAATGTTGAGAGTGGTATTTGCTGCCTTGCTTTCTTTCCTAATGCTCCCTCCAAACACACTTAGCTTAAATACAATATTTCAGCATTTGTTTCAAGCCACATAATAAAAGCTCAAACTGAAACTAGTTTTTATCCTTTCTTTTTCAGCCAATGCCTCCAATAGATCCTTTTTAATCTCCTCTAATGTCTCTAATGTAATGAATCCCATATATAATGACATTATAATGGTTAGAAAGTGCTTAGGCAAGCCTTCCAAAAAGAAATAGACTTTAAACTCTTTAAACAAAAAGCCTAAACAACAACAAAAACTCCTCCAATAAAAACACCTTTTAATTAACTGCAGTGCTCAGAGCACTGTTTAATTATGAAATACGATTTCTAATATCCCAGCCCTAGCTTTGCATGAGAGGTCAGTCACCGTTTTCCCCAAATTTACAGCAGAAGAGCTGTCTAATGACCCCAAATGACACCTAGCACTTGGAAATGCAATGCAAGTTGCACATCAGTAGAAAAAAAATCTCTTCTTCACAACAATTTTAGCATAAGACTCCAGAATTGACAGGATACTAGAAGAGATTAACCAGGCCCAGGCTCCAGGGACCTCTACGAGAAGGGATATTATACTTGGAAAATTCCTTTATAGCCAGTAAAAATATTTCAGGCAGTGTAAATTTGGTAACATCTGTAGCTTTCACGATCTTGATTCATTTCACTTTCCTGTAGGCATTTAATCAAGATACCTAAAAAGGACAAGTCGTTCTAGCCATTGGACAGCAATGAAACCCCAGTGAGAATTTCAGATCTCAGATGGGCTCCTGTCCTCTCTGGCGTTTCTTTTATTGTATTCTGCGTTATACGGGATAAATCCAATCCTAAATACCACATTATAATATTGTCTCCCCTTTATTTTTAAGATCATTTTTGTTACTGATCATCCACAGGCATAAATGCTGATTTTGGCACCAGCCAAAATGGAACTATGTTTACTTCTGCTTTTTCAGACTGCCATGTCCTATCCTGGGTAGGACAGTCTGCAGCAGGTTTTTCATCTCTGTGCAAAGCAACCGCTCTGCAACTGCTTTTTTTTCCTTTTCTTTCTTTCTTTCTTCTCTCAGTGCTGCTGTCTGGGCATAAAACATTTCCAGGCTCCTCTCATTCATTCACCACTGAGCTTGAGACAGCTGCATTAGCAGCACTGCCAATAAACAGCATAGGGAGAACAGCACACTTCAATCCTAAGCATCATAGACAGTCTGTAAGGATAAGATGTCTTCTAGCTAAAATGGTGATCCAATCCCCATCTTCAGGGAAAGAAAACATAGTCCAGTGTTGCCATGCATAGCCAAATATACCCATGGCTGCTTCCAGGCATGCTACTGGCCGCACAGCGCGGCCGAAGTTGAACAAAATCCTCAGGTTCACAGTAGTCCTAAGACTAAAAAGCAGAAAAGCAAACTAAATGCCTGACGTGCGCAAAATCACCCTTTGAGTAGAACTCTTGGAAGAATCAGGACTCGAGGCAGAAGAAATTCAGGTACTTGGTCTTAAAATTGTGAACCTCTGACTAAGAAATGGAGGTACAAGCAACCCTGCTATGACTAATCATGAGATTAAAGGTCAGAAGCTCAGCACTGTATGCATGATTCTGCCTTGATGAGCCAGAAAAGGTGCATTGGAAATAGTTTAATAGCATTTCTCATTTTCGCAGGAAAAGATTAGAATGATCTCTGCGTGTAATTTTCACAGAACACAGGAAAACAAATAAACCCTAATAAAATTCTCATTATCTGGTTCATTTTGAATCGTCCTACATCACTGGAAATGAAGCTGGCCTCACAAAAGGGACTTGCTGGCCACACAGGGTTACTGACCATTGCCTGGCAGTCAGCTCCCGACGACGCCATGGCCATACTAGGTGGTGACAAAATTACCCAAGGTCTTGAGATAACATCACCTCCCACATTGGCTGAAACTGTAACTTTCCATCTACCATGTCCCTCCAAATACCACCCCTCATAAAAACCACTCCA